>ML786798.1:495060-553264 GCA_009831015.1 Picea engelmannii | reverse complement strand
CACTTCAATGGAAATTTGTGTCAAGTTGTCAATCTCATTGAATATCAAACAATACAAAGATTTATATATACTTAAATATCCAAGTCCTAACTACAAGGCATATGAGGAGAATAGGGAAAAGAATTAGCCTAATATAACTTTAGGAATGGACTCCAAAAGTGATTCAATGGAAATTTGTGTGAGGTTGTCAATTTGATTGAAGATCAATCAATAAAAATTGTTTGACTAGACAAGGTGTTTAAGGATTAGAGCACGAGAAACAAGCTAGAGGAGGAGGAAACTAATGGGAGGTATGAAGCAAACTAGACCTTGCAAAGAGATAAAGCTCTAACTCTTCGGAATAGTGCAATTCAAAAGAATGGTTTCAACACAAGGAAGGGTGTTAGCTAGACCAAAAATTGTTAGGGGTGTATGGAGGAGTGGGGTTTTGGGGTAGAGCTCTAGACTTGGAGACTTTAACTAGTTTTGCAATGCAGGATAATAGAGGTAAGGAGGTAGGGAGAGAAACCAAGGAGAATAATTCTAAACATTGTGAAAAGAAAGGAAGGAGATAGCAAAGTTTTGGATGGAGGGGAACTATATCTAGAACAGAGACTGGAGTATCATGGGTTGGCCTTATTAGGATGATTCCATGAGCATTAGTTAGTAGAAGAAACCCTGGAATTACTTTCAATTTATTCTCCCAAGTTTCATATGATGCCATGGGGATGGATAGGGTTCACTATGAGAATAGAGGAAAATGTTGGAATTATTATGAGGCACTAGTGGTACTAGGTTTCATTCATTATAGTATTTGCAAATTGGCACCCCTACCTTGATCCTAGGGTGCATCCCATATCAAAAATTCTAGTTTAGGATAAGCTTCTAAGGTTACCTCTTGAATGTTCGTCAAAAATAATTCTCAAAGGCATCATAGATGAATGCAATAAGACTTTGGACGTGGACATCTCCTTTAAGAAAAATATAAAGAGAATAGTGGGAAAAAACCCTGTGGACATAGACATAAAGGAAGGCCTCACTAAGTATATAGAAATAGTAATGGGTTCTCGAATGCATAGGTAGATGCTTGATTATGTGAAAATCTCCTCCAAATGTAATTGATGCCACTCTAATGGACATGTTGTATATGAATGCATTTTTAGGTTTGAGAAGAAGGTGTGGAGGACAAAGATCCATCATCAAAGTGAAGAGGAGAAGGGGGACTTAAACCCTATATAAGAGGAGAAGGAAGAAATTATAACCCACCCAAATGAAAGACGAGTGCAGAAGAAACCAAAAGGTAGAGTAGAAATTTTAATGGATACAAAAGAAAATATTCCAAAGGGGGATTAGGCCTTTCTTTACAAAGATCTTAAAAAGACCCAAAGTTGAGCCAAAAAAGGACTCAAAAGGTTATTCCAACTAGATATCTTAAGAAAAAGGAACCTAGTAAGTTTTTTTTTTTTTTTTTTGTCTGGAGGAATCAGCAACTAGTTGGGCACGTGCTCGCGTTACACGTGGCCGTGTTATCCAACCGCTACCACTATAACCTCCAGGTGTGCCCATGATTCCCCTTACGCGGCACACAAGGTAAGTCGGGGGGAATTGAACTCGAAACCTCATGGAACTTCATTTTCACGGCACTTGCCAATTGATTTGCCCCCCCGGGGGCAGGAACCTAGTAAGTTAATCCCCATCCAATCAAATTATTATTTACTTTCAAATAGAGGTAGCTTTGAATTAGGGAATAAATATAATCAGTCACTACCTTCTTAAACAATTAGAGGATTTATAGGTGGATATAAAAATCCAGGGGCTAAGGGTTGTAAAAAAAAGGAAAGAGACATATTCCCATAGGGAAGGAGAATTTAGAAATATCCTTAGAAAAAGAAGACATTAAGGAAGCTAGGTATGTCTCTTGTTGTGTCCCTATTCTTATATTGGCCCTGAATAAATCCTTAATAACCAACTCTAGTTCAATATACCAACTAATACCTAGAAAATGGGACAATGGAAATTTTTATGAGAGCATTGAAGGAGGATTAAGGTATGAACATATTCAATAAATGCATTCAAATAGTCTAGAGAAAAAATAATATCTACACCATGCATAAGAGAAATAATTGAAGGAGATATAGCAAGGGAAACAAAAATGCTTGAAAGGGGTCCTTAGAGAAATAAAAAAACCCTCGGGGTTACCCCTTGATAATATTAAAACCTTAATGTTATGGGGTTGGATAGCCCCTAAAAAATCTATCCCTGGAAATGATGGTGGAGTTACCAATCCAAATGTTATCATAGTTAAATAAACAATTGGGGAAAGGAAGATGATGGTAGAGGCTTCAGGAAAAATCCTAGGAGGATGGGATTTTCTAGCATATTATGCAAATGGGGCCTCTGCTGGTCTAATCATTGGGTGGAAAAATAATATCCACTTATTGAACTCTTCTTTTCTTGCAATGAGAATTTGTACATATCTTATAATATAGGAATTGGTTCAAAGCATAACAATGATAAATTGTTATGGCCCATATGATGACAAGGATCCATTGTGGGATGATTTTGTTTCTCAAGGAGTTAGCAATCATGACAATATTATTATAGGAGGTGATTTATACTTTATTGTAAATAGTTTTAAGGTTTGGGGAGCAAGTGCAAGGAAGGAAGAACTTGTTGATTATTTTATGGATAAGATTGCAGAAGTAAGACTAGTAGATGTAAGGTTCCCACCTGGATGAATAATAAAATAAAGGAATCAAGTGTATCGAAGAGGTTGGACAAGATCCTTGTATCTAAAACTCTTTTAACTAAGGTTGTTAAAATCAAAATATGGGTTGAAGTAGGTGGGAGTTCAAATCACTTACCAATTCTTCTCCAAATTGATAAAAAAAGATGTGAAGCTAGTATCACCCTTTATGTTTAACTTTGAATGGATAAAGGATGAATAATGTATCAAGTTGGTAAAGGAGGAATGGAGTGGATATGATCCTTCATTAAGGGACTATGAAAGTCTCCAATTTGCAGAGGCCTTAAAGAAAGTGAAAAAAGCAGTGACAACATGGGCTTCAAAAAAATATAAAGAATCTAATAAGGAATTAAAAGAAGTAGAATTCAACCTATATTCTCTATATGAGAAAATTTCAAGGGAAGTTTTCACAAAAGCAAAAAGGGAGAGAGTGAAATATTTGGAAAATGCAATACACAAGTTGTTGGAAAAAAGGTAGGCATGATGAAGGATAAAAAGCAAGGCAATGTGGCTAGAAAAAGGAAATGAAAATACAACCTTCTTCCATTATGTTTCCAATCATAGGAAAGTGATAAACACAATTTGGGAGATGAAAAAAGTATATCATAGCAAGGAAAAAAAATGCAAGAAATAACAGATATATGGGTGTCTTATTTCTAATCTTTATTCACAAACCCTAAGTCTAGAGCAAACATCAATGGCATATTAAAAATATTATCATACTTTCCTAGATTTGAAACAAATAGAAAGAACCAAATCCTTATGGAAGAGGTACCCAAAGAAGAGTTAAAAGAAGTTTTGGCATCCCTGAAAAAAATATATATAAAAAGAGAGAGAGAGAGAGATAAAATCCCTGGATCAGATGCATGCAGGGTGGCTAGTATAATTTTACCTAGGATTATATAAGCTATTGTAAGAGGATCTACTAAGGGTAATTGTAGGAGATTTAAATGAAACTTCATTGGATCTAGTTCTAAAAAAAGAAAACCCTGACAACTTTGGAGAGTTCAATCCAATATTGTTTTGTAACTTTATACATCATATATTGGCCAAAATCTTGGTAGTGAGAATCAAAAAGATAATCTTAGTAGGAATATCCAAGGAACAATTCAAGTTTCTGAAAGGTAGACTAATCCATGATTCAATAGGGGTGGTGCAAGAAGGTATCCATACTATGAAAATAAAAATAAAAATCACTTTATGGTTATGAAATTAGATTTGTCTAAAGTTTAGGATAGAGCAAGTCGATTTCTATGTTCTTGTGGTGAAATGGATAATGGGATATGTGACATCATCATCCTTTCCAATGCTTGTAAATGTGACAACTTCAAGGATTTTTAATCCAAAAAGGGGGTTGAGGCAAGGGTGCCCACTTTCTCCATTGCTCTTTCACGTAATTATTGAAGGGCTAATTTTCAAAGTTGTGATGGGAAGATAATTATCTTTAAATCATATGTTATATGTGGATGATGTGTTGATATTCTTTAAAGGAGCACCGAGTGAATCAATAAATATGAAGGAAATACTAGATATGTAGTGCAACACTAGGGATAGAACTTAACATCATAAAATCAATTATTTGATTTTCTAGATTGAATGTAGAGGTTGAGAGACAAGTCCTTAATATTTTCCCATTCAAAATATTCAATTTTAAGGATTCAAATACTTGGGATTTCCACTTAATATTAATGGATATGGGAGAAAGGTTGGGAATGGTTAATTGAAAAAAATGAGGCAAGAATAAACAATTGGGGCAACATATGGATTTCTAGTGTTGGAAGGTTGGCATTGGTTAAGCCATTTTTGAAGCAATGCCATTCTTTTAGCATACTTTAGCATATATTCCAAAGGATACCTTGGATAGAATCAAGAAGAAGGTATTTAAATTACTTCAAGGACAAAGATAAAACAAATTAAATGGATCTAATTGATCAGGTGGAAAGTTATAGTGAAACCTAAAGAAGAAGATGTGTGGGGATTGAAGAACATTTTCTATTTTGGAAAATTCTTGACAACAAAAAGTTTATGAAGAGTTATATCTCAAGCAAGTTTTTAGAAAGATATTGTAGAACGAAAGTACATAAACCCACGGTAAATGATAGAATGGATTAGGAGTCAAAGAAACTCTATAGAAAATGTGCCAACTCGTTGGAAGGATTCAGTTAAATCCTTTACATTGATATGCAGTAGGTTGGTATGGAACATAAGGAATGGACACATGTGAGGATTGGCATCCCAAAGAAGATTTAAGAGGAGTTTTTGCATCCTTGAAAAAGAAAAAAGAAAAAAATCCTTGGGTCAGATGCAGGGTGGCTAGTAGAATTTTACCTAGGATTATACAAGCTACTGGAAGGGGATCTACTAAGGGTAATTGTAGGAGATTTAAATGCAAATTCATTAGCTCTAGTTCCAAAAAAATAAAACCCTAACAAATTTGGAGAGTTCAATCCAATATTGTTATATAACTTTATACATAATATATTGGCCAAAATCCTGGCAATGAGAATCAAAAAGATAATCTTAGAAGGAATATCCAAGGAACAATTCAAGTTTATGAAAGGTAGACTAATCCATGATTCAATAGGGGTGGTGAAAGAAGGTATCCATACTATGAAAATAAAAATAAAAACCTCTTTATGGTTATGAAATTAGATTTGTCTAAAGTTTAGGATAGAGCATGCTAGTTATATATCAGGCAGATACTTTTGCAAGTCGATTTCTACGTTCTTGTGGTGAAATGGATAATGGAATATGTGACATTAGCATCCTTTCCAATGCTTATATATGTGATAAATTCAAGGATTTTCAATCCAAAAAGGGGGTTGAGGCAAGGGTGCCCACTTTCTCATTTTCTTTTTCACATAATTGTTGAAGAGCTAATTTTTAGAGTTGTGATGGGAAGACAATTTATTTTAAATCATATGGTATATGTGGATTATGTGTTAATATTCTTTAAAGGAGCACTAAGGGAAGCAATAAATATGAAGTAAATACTATATATGTAGTGCAACATTAGGGATAGAACTTAACATCATAAAATCAATTATTTGATTTTCTAGATTGAATGTAGAGGTTGAGAGACAAGTCCTTAATATTTTTCCATTCAAAAGATTCAATCTTAAGGATTCAAATACATTTCCACTTAATCTTAATGGCTATGGGAGAAATTTTGGGAATGGTAGATTGAAAAAAATGAGGCAAGAATAAACAATTGGCGCAAGATACGGATTTCTAGTGGTGGAAGGTTGGCATTGGTTTAGCTAGTTTTGAAGCAATGTCGGCCTTTTATCATACTTTAACATATATTCCAAAGGATACCATGGATAGAATCAAGAAGAAGGTATTCAAATTACTTTGGAAAAAGATAAAACAAACTAAATGGATCTAATTGATCAAGTGGAAATCTATAGTGAAACCTAAAGAAGAAGATGTGTGGGGATTGAAGAACATTTTCTATTTTGGGAAATTCTTGGCAACAAAAAATTTATGAAGAGTTATATCTCAAGCAAGTTTTCATAAATAAATTATAGAACAAAATTACATAAACCCACGGTAAATGATAGAATGGATTAGGAGTCAAAGGAACTCTATAGAAAATGTGCCAACTCATTGGAAGGATTTAGTTAAATCCTTTACATTGATATGCAGCAAGTTGGTATGGAACGTAGGGAATGGACACAGGTGAGGATTGTCATAGAACCTTGGGTTCAATGCAAGAAAACATAGGTTGTCTAATGCATTGAGAGAGCTTTTCCAAATCAATGGGATTTTCACTCTCAATTAAATGGAAGACCTACAAAGTACATATATATGGCAACAAGGGTGGATAAAGGCAAATAAACTAAGATTAAAAGGGAATGATGTAATTCTTTGGAATGTCTATCTAAACAGGGTGCACAATAGCCATGTTAAACTAAGTGATGAGGAATATAGAACATTATGGCTAAAAAATCAATCTCTAATCGAACTTATCTTCAGAGCCACAAAAATATTGTCTAATGGTGGAATAGATTTTGGAAGGTAAGAACCCCAAAGAAAAGTAAAATATTTATGTGGTTAGCTATAATGAATTAGGTCCTAACTTGGGAAATAATGCAAAAATAATCTAGACAATGCCATAGAACATGTATCCTCTATAGAGAAGGCAAAGAAACTATAACCCATATGCTCATCAAATGTCCTTATGCAAGAAAAATAGGGAAAGGAAATGAACAATTAATAGGTGTGAATGTTGTTTGGGTGGGTGATATTGTTGAAGAATGATCAAGGCATTGATGGGATAAAAGGGATTAAAAGGAATGGCATGTTGTTCCATTTTTTTCAATATGAGGAGTGTCTAGCAAGAAATTATTTTCTCTTTGAAAAGAAATGGATTCCCACATTTCAAGTTGCACATCAAATCAAACCCTTGGCTCCATCTTACAAAATGCCAATTTTTCAAAAGAGAGATAGGTAGATGGACAATCTGGTTATTAACAAGGAACAGTGTTGGGGTATCTTTGATGGTTCAAGCCAAGGTACTCACGCAAACGTAGTGCAAGTTGTATCCTCCATATTTTTTAAGATCATAGAATCCAAATAAAAGTAGGTTTGGGATCAAGTACAAACAAATTCATAAAATTAATGGCATTCAGGTTTTCTTTGAAAGGTCCTATTCAAGTATTTAGAGATTCCAACCTAGTCATCAAATGGACGAATGGCTCTAGACAATGTTCAAATGGCTCTAGACAATCTTCAAATATTGATATAAAAAATTTAGATGATTAGATAAAGACCGTAGCAAATAGATTTGAGGAAATATTTTGTGCTCATGATTATAGAACAAAATGGAGGCATAAATCGACTATCAAAAGGACAATATGTTTTTAAAGGAAAAGTGATTAAATAAGAGTTTAGAGAGAGATATTCCCCACTATTAGAGGATTACTACAACTAGAGAAATCTTCAAAGATGCAAAAGCTTGTTTTTGTATATTTTATTTTAATTTATTGTTTATTATGGAGTAAGTATACAAGACTTAAATACTTACTACTAAATAAAAGTTACATGAGATGTTTCTAAGACTTTTTAATGAGGCTTTGGATTGATTTTGAGAGGGTGCATATAAGAGAAACAAAACAACAAATTTGTTTTGGGTTCTATAGATGAAAGGAGGCATAATAGAAATGTAGGTGCAATGGCACTTTAAAAGGTGTAATCTTGAAAAAAAAACCTACTAGTACTAGAATTCTATAAAAAAAAAAGTGTTCCAAATCATTCTAAATGCAACAAATTTGAACTAAATATGATATGAATTTAGAGTGGAGTTATGCCTAAATATGATATGCTTAGAGCAGAGTTATCCCTTGCAAGGGGAATCCATAGATTCACATAAAAAATCACTTTCATACATATCGACCATGTTGCACCCTACATACAATAATTACAAAATAAATAAATAAATGTGTAAACAAGTAGTGCAATTCCAATTCTACTTTTACAAGACCACTACTAAGTATAAAAAAGGCTTAAATTTTCCTTGTAAAAATAGGATAAATTTTAAAGATCCACTTAAACTTGCTTTGTAAAAAAAAGGATAATCTCAAAAACCCACTTAAAATAAGTTAGCCCAAATTCTAAATGTCATTATCTTAAACATATATTTAGTAGATGATTATAGAATTGTACAAAGTTTTTCTCATCAACTAAGATCAACAATTAAGTGTTATAAAAGAGGGTGGAAACATATAAAAGATAAATGAAAAGCATTAAAACAATTTTCTCTAATAAAACATTATTTTGCTAAAAACATTCATCTGACTTAGAAATTTGACATTTTCACATATACCTCTTTGTTTTATGCAACTCTACTTTACTGCCATACAATATTGTCCCTATTAATCCACATACCTAATTTACACACAAACATTAGACTTAATAAGAAGACCCCCTAAACTTTCCTTACACACAAATATTAAACTTGATAAAAAAGAAAATCGGAAACTTACCTTGCATACACAAACATTACACTTGATGTGGAGGCCCCTAAAATTGGCCTTGCAACAAATATTACCCAAGTTTTAAATGCACCTATTTTAAACATATATTTAGTGGATTGCATTGATTTTAAACATATAAATCCATGAAGTGTATTGTATTGGAGGAAGGTAATTTTAACTTGCATATCCCAAAAAAAAATATACTTCATGGATTTATCATCTAGCTTAGCTCTAAGCTCTTTGGGAATATGCACAAGTGATTCACATCCAAAAAAAATTAGGTGAGAACAATTTACATTTTTACCAAGCCAAACTTCTTCGGGAATGCCACCATCCAAAGCTGTAGTAGGAGATTGATTTATGAGGTAGCAAGTTGTCTTTATCGCTTCTACCCAAAAATGCTTTTCCAATCCAGAATTTGACAACATACTCCTCGCCTTCTCCAAGATAGTGTGATTCATTATTTCTCCAATACCATTATGTTGAGGAGTAAGAGGGACAGTTTTCTCATGCTTTATGTCAAACCTGTTACAATACTCTTTGAATGCATTGGAGGAATATTCTTCATTGTTATATGTCCTCAAACACATGAGAAATTTATTAGTTTCTACTTCAACAATAACATGAAACTTATGACATATCTCGAATACCTCACATTTTATTTTCATAGGGTAGGCCAAAACCTTCCTAGATGCATCATCTATAAATGATGTGAAGTATGAGGATTCTCCTAATGATTTAATGTTTACTAGCCCAAACACATCATAATGTATCAATTCTAGAAAAACTTTTTTTTTGTTCATGGCCACTTCTAATAAATGAAACTTTGTGTTGCCTACCATATATGCAATTCTCAAAAAGGTCAAGATTACAGGATTTCAAACCTGGAAACAGATTTTATCAAAAAGAATTTTAAGGCCCTTGTCGCTCATGTGACCCACACGCTTATGCCATAAATCTATTGAAATTTCTTCTTTTGAAACAACATCCACATCTATTTTTTCTAGTATTTCTCTTAATGTATGCAATGTTCCTATCTTGGATCCTCTAGCCATGAGCAGCGTCCATTTATTAATTTTCCAGCCACTTTTTCCAAAACTTGTGGAGCAGCCTCCATCATCCAATCATCCTACAGAGATCAAACTCATGTGCATATCTGGAACATCCCTAACCTATTTTAGTAAGATATATTTTCCATCATTTGTATTGATTTAGACATCTCCCACTCCAACAATGTTGCAAAAGTGATTGTTTCCCAAGTGTACTTTACCATAATCACCAGAATTATATGCAACAAAATTATTTTTGCTTGGGGTTACATGGTGAGATGCCCCATAGTCAAGAATCAAATCAATGCTACAACTAGAAGTATATAAATATGCATCTTCCATTGAAACAGTAAATAAAACATCACCATTTGAAACTACAACAGTAGTCTCGCCTTCATTTGCGCTAATTGATTTTTTATTTGTGCTAGCTTATTTTTTATCCTTTTGTTCTCGCTTCCAGACTCGACACTCTCTTTTCATATGTCCTGGTTTTCCACGGTGATAACAAGTGATCTTGTCTCTTTTCAATTTTGATCTGCCTCTTGATCTTGAACACCCTTCACGCTTTTGATCAATTTTCCTACTGTGGTCAACTAGAGTTGGGGCTTCTCCTCCCTAGATTTTTTTTAATTGACTTACGTTTCAGCTCCTCATTCATCAATTTGTTGCTAACATCATTAAACTTTATGATTCCTACAGGTGTCAAAGTGATCATAGCTACAATCAGGTTCTCCTAGTTGTCTGACATGAAGCGCACTAGAAAGATGGCTCTAATCTCATCATCCAAAATTATTTTAATAGAAGCGAGTTGGGTGGTAATTATGTTGAACTCATTTAAGTACTCAACTACTGAAGCACCCTCCTTCATCTTGAGGTTGTATAATTTCTTCATTAAGAAAACATTATTCGATGTTGTGTTTTTCTCATATAGATCATGCAGCTTTTGCCATAGACCTTATGTTGTCTTCTCTCTGGCCACATTAAGATAGACATTATTTGCTTGATATTGGCGTATTATGGCAATGGCCTTTCTTTCTAGCTTGATCCAATCTCCATATGTCATCAATGATGGTTTCTTTTCTACTCCCTCAATTAGAAAATATTGATCTTTCAAAATTAGTATATGCTCCATTTGTGATTTCCATAGGGAAAAATTAGCCCCATTGAATTTCTCCATGTCACTCAGTGTCGTCTCCATGCTCAACGGGACCCAACTCAAACAATAATGTGGTGTTTCTCAATTAGACCCCACTCACACCAACAAATTTAACATCCCAGCTAGAATCCCCAGTTTAATTAATGCATAATTTAGATATGAATGTGGCTATGGCCAAGCGATGTAATATGTGAATTGTATTTCTGAATTTTTATAAATAAAATGTGATACCAGTTGCTGGGGGACATGGACAAAGATAGGGGTTGAGTTTTTCAAAAGAGAAGGGAGTATCTAAGAGGGGTCCTAGGGGGGAATTATTTATGGGTATTAATTCAAACCCACTTTCCTGAATTTTATTATCATTGGGGACAACCTTTTATTTTGCGATTGAGTGTATGAGAGCCTAATCATTAAACTCGTCTAAGAGGGTGGGTGTAAAAAGTCACATCAAATAACTATTGAGAGCATGGGTCTGAAGTAAATTCAACATTGGGCAGAGTGAGAATTCAATTTGCTTGGGGAAAAGAGAAGAAATTTGTATGGAGAGAATAAACAGTTTTACACAGGAATGTTTTGCATGAACAACAAGCAGAGAATATGGAAGAAGAGAATGGGAGTTGAAGCAACCAGGGAGGGAAAATTCTATAGAATTTTTTGAGCTAAAGACTGAAGAGGCAAGTTGTGAGGCCTGAAGAGTGAACTCCTGCATGATTTCATTGTAGTGGCAAGTGATTGTTGTTGTTTTCCTAGCAGCGAGTTCCCTTGAGTTCATAGTAGTGAGATTCATGGTTATATGTCCCAAAGAGACCCTGATAAATGAATGGGATGCTTGATGGACTAGGAACAGTGAAGAGGTACATTCCTTAGGTTGGGTAGGTCAAGAGGAGGAGAGCTGGAAGAAATCAAGATAGTTGTAGGATAATGTCAGTGGGTTGTGGAATGTCTAAGTTGTGAGTGGAAAGTGAGGGACACCTATTTCTTGTGGATTCCTAGCCCCAGCTCAGGGGTGACTTATTGTTTAAATCTAGAACAATAAGTCTATGTTTGGGTGGAACATATGTCCCAAGAATCTGGTTGAACAATTGTTTTAAAAACATAAGTGTTTATCTGTCTTTCTGAAATAATTTATGAGTTTAACTATTGTGCATTTTACTTTATGAATGGAAATAATTTATATGTTGTTGTAGATGAGTTTATTTGTTGTATTCATGTAATTTCAGCATGTTGTAGCTACATATAGTTATGGGTATCTAAAAATAGTTAAAAATGTGTATAATTCATAGCTGGTAAGCTATAAGAATTTAATTAGCAAAAAAAAATTGAATTTATGTGTGTTTTCCGCAAGTAATGTTCCCCGGTTAAGCTGTGTTGATTTTTCAATAAGCTAGGTTAAGCATGAAGTTTATTCCATTTTATCATTTAACCATAACCATAAATGTTGCAGCAATCAATATCACAAGAAGAAGCACCATGCACAAGAACACAAAATGTATCATGGGAAACCCTTCTCAAGAAGGGAAGAAAACCTAGCCAAAACTTTTGCTATATTCTTCAAGAGAAAGACATTCACCTCCAAGAAAGACCTAGCACACAAGAGGGTGCTTAAACCCTAGAACTCTAGCACCCAAGAGAGGTGTGCACCTTTTCCCAAAGAAGTGTACTTGGTGAAATTTCCAAACTCACAAGATAGATATGATTCCACAATGGGGAATTTCCCTTTACTTAAATTAGACTTATCCTATCAACCGAAGTTTCTATAGGCTCAACAGGGCCAACCTCACTAAGTCCTATTATAATTATTATTATTATTATTATTAACCATATTAATTATCTTTTACATTTATTATCAATCACATTAAGGTGGGGTCGACTTGTACCCTTTACATAACAATTAGGGTTACAAATAGGTTTGACTCTTGAACAACATATAGCAAAGGATATGATACACCCACTAGTGTTCATCCACTAGGGGCACATCCATAGGGATGTCATAGCTCTGGCTCATTGCATTACACAAAAGAACCAAATCTACACACGTTCACATGTGCTCATAAACAGGCACGTCCACTCTACAGATCTTCTTTCCCACTGCCTCACACAAGAGAATCATTTGGATTTTTCTCGTCAACTCTATTGCTCAGAGGAGGCTAACACGTCATCTTCATTTATGTTCACATGAAGATGCACCCAGCACTTTGGGATTTCACACGTTCACCTTGTGCTCAACCACAAACACGTCCAACTCATCAGATCACCTTTCCCACTAGATAATCATCTAGAGTTCTTCTCACTCTCTAAATGGAGGAGGACATCTCTATGTTCCTAGCTCTGTCTCAGGCAGGAACCACGTACCCTTATTAGGGGATTTATCTCAGGTTTGTAAGCTGAGAGAAAGATTTCACATAGTTTCAATGATCCACACTTCACAGGTTTGTAAGTTGGAGAATGTCTCACATAGCTGCATTCATCAACACTCCCTCTCAGCTAGGGAGGAATTCTTCATAATATCAGGTCTCACATGGATGTACTCGGAATTTTGTTTTTGGTTGGAGTCATAAATACTCCCTCTTAACTAGGAAGTCATTTTTTACCAAGTTACTCTGGTGAAGATGTTTGTAATCTGCTCATGTGTAGGAAGGTACTGGATGTGTACGATTTTCCTCTGCATCATATCTTTGATATAAGGATATTTCATCTCATCGTGTTTCGATACATCATGAAACATTGGGTTCTCAAGGAGCTTTACACACGGCTCTTGGTTATCATCATAGGATTCATCTCATAGTTAAGTAAATCTGTCAGAAGCTTGTGAAGCCACATTGCTTCACACACTCGGTACTCAAGGTCACATAGTTTTGTTTTCTGTTGTATCAGGAAACCATGGCAAACTTTACGGTAGAACATCAACCTGATGTGATTTCCCGGTCCACTGTACTTTTGCTCAATCTGAATCAGCATATATTGAAAACTCAAATTCGCACTGGAGGCATATCTTATGTCATATCCAACTGTGCCTCGTATATATCTCAATACATGTTTTATTGTTTGTCTAGTGAATCTGTCTAAGCATATTCACTGCATGGCATCAATCAAGTATGGTTTTAACTAGATACATCAGTGATCCAATCAGTTTTGGATCAGTCTCGGCTGAATTATCATGAATCTTCTTCTTTAAATCCATCACGGTGGATTTTTCATTCTGTCGTACTGAACTTCTTTAATATTTTCACTGTATATTTTCCTTGACTTGGGAAAATCTTATCGGTTCTTTGGAATACTTCTTGTCCCAAGAAGTAGTGCATCATACTCAAATTCTTCATCTCGAATTCAAAAGTCAAGGATTACTTGTATTCAAAAATAATCCTTTCTGAATAAGTCATCAAACTTAGGCTCTCGTCGCCAACATTGTTAATGATATAGGTTTGGATCAGCAACACTCTTGCTAAAATCCAAACTCATAAAAAAATATGTCTATCTGATATAGTTTCCAACTCATGGATGGTAGTACGGATGGAAGTGCATCGGGTTTATTGGAACAAGTGCCTTATCATAGACAAATCCCTCTGTTTGTAAGAAATCTCTGGCTATAGATTTTGTCTTGTATTTCTCGACACTTCCATCAGTTGCATGCTTGATCTAATAGATCCACTTGGAAGTTATCACAGACTTCCCTTTTGGTCCCTAAATAATATCTTATACAATATTATTTAAGATATATTGGTATTCTTCTGTTATGGCATCTTTCCATACTTTTTCTCATGTTGTTTCTCTAAGAAAAGGAAGCTCAACATCAATGAAGTGGCTCATGACTGAAGGATAGCTCAAAAATCTCTTTTTCTTTCTTGGAATGTGCCTTGAGAGGCTTGTTTGTTTCTCTTCCTCTTGCAAAGTGATTCTAGGTATCCCTTTTATGTCCTACTACAATATCTCTGAGCATATCAACTAGAGAAACTGGATCAATTGGAATAATGTATGTCTCCCTTTGAACTGTTGAAGGGGGAGAAGGCATTGTCTCACTGTTAATCTCCATCTGAGATTCTCTGAATTTTGAAAAGCTATCGCTTCTTCAAGGGCAACATCGTTTCTACTTGTTCTTGTATGATGAACAAATTAAATATGGTTTGGACTCCCATACCAGGGATAATGGTCCAAATCTTGAGAGCTCTTTTACTAGAAATAATATTCATCATTTATTTGAAAAATGCAGTCAACTATAAAATTAGAGATCAATTGATTTACCTAGTTGTAGTCATGTCATTTTAGAGGAAGTACTTCTCCTCTCTCTTCTATTCACTCTTTTGAGGTGGATCTGGATCAATGTTAGTGGTGGAATCATATTGTCTTCCCTTCTTCCTGGTTGGACAATGTCTTGCAATGTGTCCATACTTGTCACATCTGAATCACTGAATTTATGAAACATCTCTTCTTTGATAACCTAGATTGGATGAAGCTTTTCACCCTTAAATGTTTGCCTGAATTTTCTTTTGAATTTTCCTCCCTTCTTTGTATGAAGTGCAAGAGCATGATTTTCTTCTGAGGAATCTTCCACTCCTCTATTTCTAAGTCTAAGTTCTTCTTGAGTGAAATCTGTCCATAGACACTCAAAGTTTGGTAGATATTCTCCTCCATTGATACTCTGAATGAAAGGCTCCCATGATTTTGGAAGATTTTGGAGAGTGGTTAAGACAAGTTCTCTATCAGACATGATTTCCCCAGTGGTCTCTAGTTGTTCTTTGATTTCTAACAACTTCATAAAGAAGAGTGCAATTGTGTCATCCTTCATCATCTTGGTACTTTGAAGTTGTCTCTTTAAGGTAACAGTGATGAGAGTGTTGTCACTTTCAAACATTCCTTTTAACGTTTTATACATATCATAGGTTGTCTTCAAATTGGCAATACAGGGTAAGAGGTGATCTCTTACTAAGTAGATGATTATTTTTCTTTCTTTGACATCTTCTTATTTTCTTATCTTCTTCTCTATATCGGTAGTTGTGTCTGGTAGAGTTTTAGTCGTTACATCCAAGAGATCATCTTCTTCAAGAGTTACTAGAAGCTTTGATTTCCAGGGGCTGAAGTTGCTTGCTCCATCAAGCCTATCTTCTACTAATGTTATGTTCTTCATTTGATTGGTTTCTTCGAACATTTACCGACTGGATTTTGAAAAACTAATGATTAGGTTGAATTAGAAACCTTGGATTATTTGGACTTATGATTGCCAATAATCAATTTGGTAGTATCACTGAGATGCTTGTTGATTCAAGAAAAACATTTCTTCAGAAAACCTAGAATTAATATTCTGCAGGAATTTTTGGTACCCTTGAAACCCTAGGTCCAAAAATCAAAATTTCTCGAAATTTCGTTTTGAGAGCTTCTAGAGATGCGTTGGAAGAGGTCGTACTCTTCTATGCCAAAATTAGCCTCGGTGACCAAGTATTAAGGGTTGAATCACCACTGAGAAGGAGGTCGTACGTATTTTCTGGAAACCCTAGGAGGGTTGTACGGTTCTGCAGAAGAGGAGAGATGACTGATAAAACCTTTTAGCTTGTGCAATGGGTTCTTCAAGACCTACGCTCTGATACCATGTTGATTTTTAAATAGGCTAGATTAAGCATGAAGTTTATTCCATTTTATCATTTCACCATAACCATAAATGTTGCAACAATCAAGATCACATGAAGAAGCACCATGCACAAGAACACAAAATGTATCCTGGGAAACCCTTCTCAACAAGGGAAGAAAACCCAGCCAAATCCTTTTCTACATTCTTCAAGAGAAATACCTTCACCTCCAATAAAAACCTATCACACGAGAGGGTGATTAAACCCTAGAAATCTAGCGCCCAAGAGAGGTGCGCACCTTTTCCCAAAGAAGTGTACTTGCTGAAATTTCCAAATTCACAAGATAGATATAATTCCACAATGGGGAATTTCCCTTTACTTATATTAGACTTATCCTATCAACCGAAGTGTCTATTGGCTCAACAGGGTCGACCTCACTAAGTCATATTATAATAATTATTCTTATTATTATTATTATAATTAATATTAACCATATTAATTATCTTTTACATTTATTATTAATCACATTAAGGTGGGGCCGACATGTACCCTATACATAAAAATTAGGGTTACAGGAAGGTTTGACTCTTGAACAAAATATAGCAAAGGATCTGATACACCCACTAGTTCTCATCCACAAGCGGCACATCCATAGGGTTGTCATAGCTCTGGCTCACTACATTACACAGAAGAACCAGATCTACACATGTTCATTTGTGCTCATCCATAGGCACGTCCACTCTATAGATCTTCTTTCCCACTGCCTCACATAGGAGAATCATCTGGAATTTTCTCATCAACTCTGTTGCTCAGAGGAGGCTAACACATCATCTTCATTTATGTTCACATGAAAGTTCACCCAACACTTTGGGATTTCACACGTTCACCTTGTGCTCAGCCACAGGCACGTCCAACTCATCAGATCGCCTTTCCCACTGGATAATCATCTCGAGTTCTTTTCACTCTCTGAATGGAGGAGGTCATCTCTACGTTCCTATATCTGTCTCGGGAAGGAACCACATACCCTTATTGGGGGCTTTCTCTCAGGTTTGTAAGCTGAGATAAAGACTTCACATAGCTGCAATGGTCCACACCTCACAGGTTTGTAAGCTAGAGAATATCTCACATAGCTACATTCATCAACAAGTTGGGGGATGTTACATATTGGTATCACAACCAAAAGTTCAACATCAAGCCTGCATGGGCTAGAAACAACATGCAAAAGTTGGAATTGTAGATTTAAAGTTCAGAGGATGACTGCAATGTGTTTGTCAAATTTCCAGGAAAAGTTTTGGGAAATTGCTTGTAAATTTGGGAAAATTGAGCTCATGGGTTAAAATCCCCAATTTTTAATCTCTAGTTGAATGTTTTCAAACTTTGAATGAGATAAATTTTGGATTTATGAAATATCCATGGTGAAATTGGGAGAAATTAGATAAAAGCCCCCAATTTCTACAATGAAATTCATTGAGAAATCGACATAGGAGTGTCGGATTTCTGGTGAAGTGGTCGAATTTACATGAAAAGGGTCGAAATTGGCCATAAGAAGCTTAATTTTATAGCTTCCATGGTAGACATGAAGAAATTTTGAAAATATACTTTTTTTTTTAAATTGGGAAATTATGAATTTTGGGAAAATTTGGGGATTTTCCATACATGATGTCATCGGTGACGTGGAGACCACGCGTCAAGAGACATGGCAGTGATGACGTGGAATTCCATGGTGGCATGCCATGGTGACAAGGTCGGGAGTCTATTGTGTGGGGTGGAAGGCCCCGATGGTGAAGTGGCAGACCACCATGGCGGGGTGTCAGGATATTGTATAGACGAAAACAATTAGTGGTATCGCATGGTTAGCTGAGCGGTTTTGAAAATTTTGTTGTGGATGTGAAACCAATGAGGGAGTGCCACGTATCCATGGGTGATTTGTGGTATCTCATTGCAGAGGGTCGTTAACACTCGAGCATTTTGACGATACAAAATAGTTGTCAATCGTCGATCTTCCAATCATCTCCACCCTTAGATCTAGGAGCATGGAAGTTCGCGCGTGGAGGGGAAAAGGGTGCAGGATGGGACCCACCCATCCCTATAGTCTATGTATGAGAATTAAGTGGAAGATTGGAAGGGGAGATGGGACCCACCAGTGGCATGGGCCAATATGGTGGTTCCATGTGGCAGTCGGTACCGGTGGGTCCACAAATAAAAATATTTTATTATTTATAAAATGCAATAAAGGTAAAGTAGGATAAAGAAGATTAAGGAAAGAGGAGAGAGAGAGGAGGAGGAGGAGGAAGGAGGAGACTAACGGTGTAGGGATAGGGTGACATGGCATCACCTCAAGGTTCCATGTGGACCCATAATTCCATATCAGTAGCCACATCAGCAAGGATGCCACATAGGCAAAAGTTGCATAAAGTTTAAAAATTAAAAATAAAAAAATATGGAGCCATTTTCTTATTTTGGCCATACTTGGAACAAAATAAATCAGGTTGAGATAAAATTTATGCGTTTTGTCCACTATGAGGAGATCTACAAAGTGTCAGTGAGGGCCACTGGCCATTTCTGCTTGATTTTTTCTAGAAAGTTCAAAACAATTATTTTTAAATATCTAGGTCCAGTTCAATGATTGAGATCCAAATTAAGCTGAATTTTTTAAAGAGAGTTCCAAAAGCAGTGATGAAAATAACCAGTGAATGAACTAGCCAAAATCTAAGGGGTTTGGAATGGGGATGCTGAAACAAGCCAAAATCCACTATTTTGGGCCACCTTTTTGGGATTTTGGGGATTTTCAGAGGAGGAAAAGGGTCCCCAGGTGGCATATCTAGAAAAAATTATTTGTTCGACATTTATTATACTCATCAAGCCAGAAAACTTTGGTTTAGTCAAGTTTTTCCAAAAGAGCATGGTTTGGGAGATAGCTATTTTGGCTAATATTCTTTGGGAGATCCAGTTTGGCTAATATTCAAGTCCGGAAAAAGGGGTAAAAGTGGACAAAGTTGGCATTTCCATATTGTTGCAATTTTTTAGTGGAGCATCAGTTTGACAATATGAAAGTTGATGTGAATTTAGTGTCAACAATATTATTTGTGCCTCATACAAATGTTTCCTTGGTTCCTAATATGTTTACCTCTATAGGTGGCCAAATTTGGTGTTTGATATTATTTTGCATTTCAGAGAAGATTCGCAAGAGGGGTAAAGTGGCAATATTTAATTGGCCATAACTTTCAGCTCGGAACTCGGTATTGGGAAAATAAATAGTCGTTGGAAACGTCTTGAGGAGGAGAAGCCATATAGAAATCCAGAAAAATGATTTGAATAGAAAATTTTACAGCAACTCAGAAGAAGATGATCGGTGGCCATTAAAGAGAAGAAAATTTTATGCATTATTTTTCTAGAATTGTGTATGTATATATTTTTTTCT
Source organism: Picea engelmannii (assembly GCA_009831015.1). Classification (NCBI taxonomy): domain Eukaryota; kingdom Viridiplantae; phylum Streptophyta; class Pinopsida; order Pinales; family Pinaceae; genus Picea; species Picea engelmannii. The sequence continues at coordinate 533,377 of ML786798.1, read as the reverse complement.
AACAGAAATTTTATGCATTATTTTTCTAGAATTGTGTATGTATATATTTTTTTCTAACAGAAATTTTATTGCATGCACATTTACTTGCAGAATTTTGAAGCTCAAGAGGGAAGTTTGGTTCTTGAATGAGAACCATAGTCATGGAAGATGCCCAGGGATCTTATAGCCATGAGGAGGAGGTCAGAGATCTACATGTAAGCATGGGAAATGTTGAGACAGAGTCTAATAGAAAAATAATAAGGCGGGAGCCTATAACTATGAGAAGCATGCATAGAGAAGTGCATATATATATGGCATATAATGAGAATATTATGAAATCTCGGGAGGAGATTCTATAGATTTTAAATATGATGCATAGGCAAGCCAATAAATAATACGGCACAAAGCAAGTGGATAGTGTTAGACATGTGACAGCATTCAGATCCCATAGAAGAAGGGATGAGAATGGGAATGACAGGAAGTTAAGGAGCATGATTAGATGCCATCATTCCCCAAAGAAATCCACTAGGCGAGCTCATGCAAATTCAAGGTCAGGGAGCAGCCCAAGTGTCTCATGTCAGAAGGCAGAGGAGAAGGACTAAGGTAAACATCTTGTAAGGTGAACTGATAAAAATCAAGCCACCGACTTTCAATGGTGAGTAGAGGAAGGAAGAAGAGGACGGAGCCTTGCTTTTGGAAATGAAGAAATATTTCTAGCTACATGACTATCCCTCAAGGGTAGAAACAAGAATTGCAACCTACCACTTGCAAGGAAAGGAAGCCATGTGGTGGGATCAGCTTAAGAAAGTTAAACACCTTGATGAAAGGAAGTTCTCATGGAGGTAGTTCAAAGGATATTTCCAGAAGAAATATTTTTTAGAGCATTACTATGAAAGAAATATGAAAGAGTTCTTTGAACTCAAATTGGGAAGCATGATAATGGATGAATATTAGAAGAGGTTATTTGAGTTGTTGAACTATGTGGGCTTCATAAAGTATAAGAAGGTAAAAATCCAAAGGTTCCTAAGTGAGTTACATTCCTTCTATAGTGACAAGATATATAATGAGAACCTCAGGACTTTGGAGGAGACCATAAGAAGAGAAAAGCATCTTTATGGGTAGAGTAGAGGGAGGCCACTCTTCCAAAAAGATTGGAATGACGAGATTAAATGAAAGAGGGATGAAAGGCATAAATGTTTTAAGCCACCTTTTTTTAGGAACAACTCATAAGCAAACAAGCAAGGATAGTCAACTCACAATGAGCCCAAGATGGCATATTCATTTGGGAAAAGGCCAAGGAAACAACCTGTACAATGTTGGGGATGTGAGGGAAATCACTTGTATAGGGACTCCCCTCACAAAGGAGAAAGAATGAGAACTATCCAAAACATCCAGGAGGATAAAAAAGTGGAATACATGGGAGGAATCATGTCAATTATTTATGCAAACTTGGACAACAAGCAAGCAGGGTATCAATCCCCCATGATTGAAGTGGAAGGTAAGATTGATAACCAACCCATAGAAATTTTAATTGATTCTAAAGCTATCCATAGTTACATAAACTCTAACATTGTTGAAATATTTCACTTACAAAGGAGTAAGCATAAGAAATCTTGGTTAGTTTAGTTAGCCACAGGGGCCAAGAGGAAAATCAGTGATCTGGTTGAAGATAGTTTAATATTAATGAATGGAATCAGCACAAAGGTAGATGTGAACATCATACCTTTAGGTTCATATGATTGTCTAATTGGCATGGATTGGATGGAAAAACACCATGATGTCCTATATTGTTACAACAAGACAGTCACTTGTCTCGATGAGGAAGATAGCAAGGAAAGATTCAAGGCATTCTGAGAGTTGTAGTTGTTAGAGAAATTTTGGGAAGGGATGTCTATTTTTTGCAACTCATATGAAAGAGGCAACTAGAGCTAAAGTGGAAAGTATTGAAGACCATCCAGTCTTGAGGGATTTTGAAGATGTTTTTGGGGAAATCACGGGATTTCCACCAAAGAGAGACAATTATATCTCTATTGATTTGATGTTAGGAGCTGCCCTAGTGTCCAAGACACCTTACAGAATGGGCACACCAGAATTGAAAGAGTTGCATATGCGGCTTGAAAAACTATTAAATCAAGCGTATATACACCCAAGTGTGTCCCCTTAGGAAGCACCGGTTCTTTTTGTGAAAAAGAAAGATGGAACCTTAAGGTTGGGTATTGATTTCAAACAACTGAATAAGGTCACCATAAAGAAAAAATATCCTTTTCCAAGGATTGATGATCTATTTAACCAGCTGAAAGGTGCAAGAATCTTTTCCAAGATCGACTTGAGATCATGTCATCATCAAGTGAGGATAAAGGAAGAATATATCAACAAGACATCGTTCAGAAAAAATATATGGGCATTATGAATTTACAATAGTGTCATTTGGGCTATCAAATGTCCCAGTTGTTTTCATGTGCCTAATGAATGGAGTGTTCAGGGAATACATGGACAAGTTTTGTATTGTGTTCTTGGATGATCCAAATAGATAAATGGAGTGGAAATCATTCTCCCTGTGTTCAAGGTACATCCTAACCATACTAAGTGGTAAAGGGCACTTACTTTCCCATCGTTACAGCGGTCATTGCAAGTCATTTCATTATGATTAATCAAGTACTGGGATTTGACCCGTATTCAAGCACTAAAAGTAATACATAGATGTGCTCCAACCATAAAATGCTTTGGGGAGTGATACAAGAGTGTATGATGATTCCCACAATCTTGTACTCAGATAGTTGTGTATCGTTGGAATTTGTTGCATATCACTCTATTGTATGATTGGGATTATTCTCTGATGGATTAATAAAAGGGAAGGTGATATCCATCATATGGATCAGGGCAACCCATATATACTCATCTACTCAAAGACATAAGAGGAACATGAGCAACATTTAAGAATGGTGTTGCAAGTTTTAAGAGAGCATAAATTGTATGCCAAACTAAGTAAATGCATATTTTATCAAAAGAAGATTCACTACTTAGGGCCTATTATTTCAAAAGATGGGATAGAAATTGATCCCGAGAAGATAGAGGCCATTAGAGGATGGCCAACGCCGAGAAATATTACAAAGGTCAGATCATTTATGGGTCTTTTTGGTTATTACTGAAGATTTATAAAATGATCTTCAAAGATTGCAAGCCCAATCACTTCTTTGCAAAAGAAGGGAATGAAATTTGAATAGACTTCAAAGTGTGAAGAGAGTTTTTAGCAGCTGAAAGACATTTTGACAAGTGTGTCAATATTGAAGATTGCAGATCTGGATGAAGATTTTGTGGTGTGGATTGATGCATGCAAGGAAGGACTAGAAGAATTCCTCACTCCAAAGGATCATGTGATATGCTACGAGTCTCGAAAATTAAAATACCATGAGAGGAATTATGCTACACATGACTTGGAATTAGCAGTCATTGTTCATGCACTAAAAATGTGCATTCATTACCTCATGGGGAGAATATTTGAGCTAAGGATAGACCATTGTGGTCTGAGACATTTGTTTTGACAACCAACATTAAATGTCATGCAAACTAGATGGCTCGAATTTTTTAGTGAATATGACTTTGAAATTAAACATATCAAAGGGAAAAAAAAAATAGATGGTTGATGCACTCAGCAGAAGAACACAACGAGATGCATGTGGCAGCCATCAGCTTGTACAGCACAAATTTAAAAGATGGAATTTTAGACACTGCAAATTCTAATCAACAATATTTACAAATAAAAGAAACATTACAGCAAGACAATTTACAGCAAAAATTTAAATATTATGAACTGCAAGAGGATGGAATACTCATGTACATAGGAAAAATATATGTGTCAAATTTTGGTGCACTGAAAAATACAATGTTGAGATAAATGCACATTGTGCCATATGCTAGGCACCCAAGATATAATAAAACAATTATAGCCATAAAAACCCAATGCTTTTGGCTAGGAATGAAGAAATAAATGGTTAATTACATAGCTACATGCCTGGAGTATCAAAATGTAAAGACTGAACATACGCATCCAGCGAGAAGATTACAACCATTTCCCATTCCTGAGTGGAAATGGGAAGTTGTTACCATTAATTTTATTACAAAGCTACCCAAAACAGTGAGGCAGCATGATTCCATAATGGTGGTGGTGGACAAATCGACTAAGGTTGCACATTTTATTCCAGTAAAGACTACACACAAGGCAGCAAACATTGCAGATATCTACATGAAAGAAGTTTCCAAGCTACATGGGTGCCTAAGGCAATAGTTTCAAATAAAGATCCAAAATTCACATCCAATTTTTGGAAAGGGTTGTCTAAAGGCTTTGGGACAAATTTAAATCTCAGTACATCGTATCACCCGGAGTCAGATGAACAAACAGAGAGAACCAACAGAATCAGTGAAGACATGCTCAGAATGCATGTGATGGACCAATGATTGAAGTGGGAAGATTATATCCACTGAGTGGAATTTGCTTACAATAATGGGTATCATGCTTCATTTAAAATGAGCCCATTTGAAGCATTGTATGGTAGGAAGTGTAACACACCAGTGAGCTGGGATAACCTAGCAAACAGAGTTGTAATTGGACCAGATTTGTTGAAGGAAATGGAAGAGCATATGACAAGGATCATGCAGAATTTTAAGGCTTCCCACGACAAGAAGAGAAGTTATGCAGACAAGAATAGAGTTTTTAGATATTTTAAAGTGGGCAAACATGTTTTTCTAAAAGTGAAAGCGTAAATAAGTTCACTAAGGATATTGTGGGCCTTTTGAGATCTTAGAAAAAATAGGGCCAAGTGCATACATGCTAAAATTGTCTGCATCCATGAGAATGCATAATGTATTTCATGTATCATTATTAAAAAAAATATGTTCATGAACCTAACCACATAATTGATTGGATTGTGATCCAAATGGAGCACGAAGGAGATTTCTAGGTGGAACCACTACGCATCTTGGACTGGAAATTCAAAGTTCTCGAGAAAAAAACAATCGGCTTGATAAAGGTCCAATGGATCTGCTACGATATTGAATATGCAACGTGGGAGCACGAAGAAACTATGTGGGAGGAATACCCGTAAATTTTTGTCAATTTTGAAGAAAATAGAAGTTAAAAATCCAAGACTCCATCTTTGCATAGCTAGAGTTCCAGAACCACATCTCAAAATTCTTGGTCACCTATGTTGATAGCCATGATAAAAGAATGGTGCAGCCTTATGGACTAAGGGAAATGAAGGGGGCACATTCCTTGGGTCAACAGGTTGAGAAGAACAAGAGATTATGAATGGAATTATTGTTGGAATTGTGAAATTATAGAATTTTTATTTTCTAAATATTGTGATGTAAATTTTTATATGTATTTTGGCATGGTGTTGTGCACCAAGGATGGTGAAAAAATGTATGGGATGGGGAATGTAACATCCCCGCTATAATCTCCAATTTAATTAATGCATAATGTAGATATGAATATGGCTATGGCCAAGTGATGTAATATGGAAATTGTATTTCTGAATTTTAATAAATAAAATGTGATGTCAATTGTTGGGGGACATGGAGGGGGTTGAGTTTTCCACAAGAGAAGGGAGTGTCTAAGACAGGTTTAAGGGGGGAATTATTTATGGGTATTAATTCAAACCCACTTTCTTGAATTTTATTATCATTGGGGACAACCTTCTATTTTTTGGTTGAGTGTATGAGAGCTCAATCATTAAACTCATGTAAGAGGGTGGGTGTAAAAAGAAACATCCCATAGTTATTTGGAGCATGGGGTTGAAGTACAATCAACAATGGGTAGAGTGGGCAGTCAATTTACTTGGGGAAAAGAGAATAAATTTGTATGGAGAGAACAGACAATTTTACACAAGTGTGTTTTACACGAATGTCAAGCAAAGAATAGGGAAGAAGAGTACAGGACCTGGAGAAACTAGGGAGGGAGAATTATGGAGCATTTTTGGAGCTAAAGACTAAAGAGTGAGGTTGTCAAGCCTGAAGAGTGAACTCATGTGTGAGTTGCACTGTAATAGCAAGTGATTGTTGTTATTTTCCTAGTAGTTTTCCTGGTAGTGAGTTCCCTTGAGTTCGCGGCAGTGAGATTCATGGTTACAAGTGCCAAAGAGACCTTGATAAATGAATGGGATGCCCGATGGATTGAAAGCAGTGAAGGGGTACATTCCTTGGGTTGGGCGGGTCAAGAGGAAGAGAGTTGGTGGAAATCAGGATAGTTGTAGAAGAATGTCAATGGGTTGTGAAATGTTTGAGTTGTGAGTAGACAATGAGGGACACCGCTTTCTTGTGGATTCCTAGCCGCAGCTCAGGGGTGACTTGACGTTGAGAATTGGAATAACAAGTCTATGGTTGGGTGGAACGTGTGTCCCAAGCAGTTGGTTGCACAATTGTTTTAAAAAGATAAGTGTTTATATGTCTTTCTAAGTTAATTTATGAGTTTAACTATTATGCATTTTACTTTGTGAATGGGAATGATTTATATGTTGTTGTAGATGAGTTTATTTGTTGTATTCATGTTATTTCAACATATTGTAGCTGCATTTAGTTATGGGTATCTAAAAATTGTTAAATTTGTGTATAATTAGTAGTTGGTAAGCTACAGGAATTTAATTAGTAGAAAAAATTTGAATTTATGTGTATTTTCCGCAAGTAATGTTCATCGGTTAAGTTGGGGAACGTTACAACAAAAAACCCACAACCTGACACTGCTCAATTAGACACCACTCACCACAAACAACCAACAACTTGGCGCTCTGATACTAGTTGTTAGGCACAAATCTAGAGATCACCCACTCCTTATGTGATTTCCAACAAATACACACACTAACAAATATAGAGTGGATTTAAGAAAACAATTCATCAATCAGAATGCTTGGATTTAAGAAAACAATTCATCAATCAAAATGCTACAGGAACAAAAGAGCAGAGAAAACAAAGGTAGCCAAAATAGATTTCAAATATATTCAATTCTTCTCTCTCTTTGTCGCATATAGACGACAAAAATTTACATATATGCCCTCAAAATGAAAAATATCCAAAAAAGAAATGCATACAATAATATATTTAAACTAACATTATCATAATTAATTCTTTATATTTAAAACAAAACTTGATACTTTCTTTAACCTTCTTTCTTCATAAATTTTTTGTTAAATGATTATTATTATTTAAAACAATTTGTTATTTCATTAATCTTCATAACTCTTATCAATTTTCCTAATTTATAATAATTATTTTTTTATATTTAAAACAATTTACTACTCACATTAGCCTTTACTTACTATAAACTCTTTGTAATATATTAATAATAAAACACAAAACACAACTTACTTCTATAATTATTTTAATTTTAATTTTGCTTTAAATTTGTGTTCACTTTGCGTAACCTCTTTGCTAATATCATTAGTAACACGAATATAAAAACACCTGCCTTCATAGATCATTTAAATTTCAATTTTCCTGCTTCATGTCAAACCTCCCATAAAAGTTTCGATTTCCCCAAAATGTACTATCCATCAAAGTTTAGATTTGCCCAAAATGCTCTAATAAATAGTTTGGAACCACAAGTGCAAGAAATCCGAGTGAATTTGGCAAAAACGATTAACCCCTTAACAGCGCATTTTAAGTGATAATGTGCATGTTGGCTGGTTCACTCACAGCAAACATATAAAATCTTACACTTATATACCTGCGTGCCCAGACTTTACAAAAATGAGAAGCTTTTGACTTGGTAATTTGTAAACATTACTTTTATCTTCTAGGTTTTAGGTTTTAACGATTAAAAATATGTTTTTTTTTTTCAAAGGTTATATGTTCAAAATCTAAATGGGTAAAATATATCTACCTTTCTAAATTTTAGCAATTAAATCAAATCTTTATGTAAACAAAGTTCTTTGTCCCATAAACAAAGAGATAACATACACCAATTTAATGCATAACTTAATTGTTAACAAACAACTACATTAAAATCCAAAATAATAAATAAAAATTATTTTTCATTTCTAAATAAATAATCATATTACATAAATAATATATATCATTATATTATTATTATATATATCATTTTTATGATAAGTATATTTAATTTATATTAAGTGAAGGAGAAATTTCGGAGAGAATATAAAAACAAGAAACCCAATTACATGTCATTTAAAAATGGTATTTAATTCATTTTAATGGAGAGTATAATATCATCAAGTGAGATTAAAAAGAATTTTTGAATATATATATTTGAATATATATATGATGATGAATATAATATCAGTAAGTGGAATTTATATATATATATATATATATATATCATCAAGTGGAATTAACAATAAATATTATAATTATATATATATATATATATATATATATATATATATATATATGGAAACCTTTTTAATTAAGATGTTATACTTTCATAAATGTATATTAAAATAAATTAAATACTCTATCATAATATGTTATTAAACATTCATTAATTCCAATTTTAATGCTTTTTTGATAATTCATCAGCTAAGGTGTTGAGTTCCTTGAAGATATGAGTGATAGACAATCACTCCAGATCAAAAAAAAGGAACGAATTTGATTCATCATAGGTTTTAACCTCAAGACCTGTAGCAGGTTCTACCCATTTATCCATTCTACTGCCACCTTCGAATACCCCAATATTTGAACCTTCCTCTGATTGAGGGAATTTATGAAAAAAAACAGAGCCCACAAAGCTAAGAGCTTTGCCTTCATATTGGATCCTTTACATACAGCATAACGAACTTTGAAATAATGAGAAATGGAGATGTGTAGCACTGCCCCCACCCCACAACATGGATGGTGCCCCTGACTTGTCGCATCAAAATAACCCCAAGGGACTCCTTCCACCAATATTGGCATTGATAGTTTCCTTGGCTTTTGGATTTTTGACTGTGTCTTGAATTATTGTGTCAACTTCACCACCAACCTGCCACAACTTTTGAAGGGATTAAATTGTTCTAGAAAACACAGACATTGCAAGCACACCAAAGGAAGTAAAAAATAAATAATGGTAGAGCGAGGATACCACTTAATGCCTCGTCGTCCTCCTAGATTTTTAACCATTGACTAAGATCCCCATTAGGAGCTTACCCTTGAACTTTGAATGCACTGGTTGTTTCCGACTATATATGTTGGGAAAAAAAACAAGATACAAATAAATGATGTGTTTGTGTCCATTTCTGACCTACACATTGTGCATCTGCTCGAACCTATCCATCCTCTTTTCATACCATTTTCCTAGGTAAGAATTTTATTTTCCATAATTAACCAGGTAAGGATCTACGTCTTTAAAGGGGCATGGGAACCCCATACATAGGACCACCACCACTTACGATCTCCTTCATTAACTTCCTCTACCAACATGGAGTATCCTAGCTTTGCAGTGAAGCACTCTGATTTTTCGTTTCTCACCCAGCAAAGGGTATCCTCTTCCTCCTCATGTAGCTTGATGAAGGTGTTTTTCAACAGACTTGTATAAGCCTCCCATTCTACAACGTTTTCCCCCTCGAGACTTAAATAATCAGTTGTTTTCCAAGAACTTCTAAACAAGTCTTGTTCTCCAAACCCAACTTTCCATAATGAAAAAATACCTTGGGCATCTAGTTCAAGGAATAAATGCTCGGATAGTTTATGACTCGAACTTAAATTAACCCAAGGGTCCTCTCCAATCCTTATGCTTTTCCCATTTCAAACCTACCACATTAATCAGTGTCCAATTAATGGAAAGGCCTCATTCATTGCCTTCCAGCAAATAGTGTTATTAGTAGTTCATTTCCATGGCGTTCTTATCCAATCCACAAAAGACTTGCTTGCTAAGTATTTAGAATCCATAACCCTACCCCATAACAGCTTATTGTGTATTAGTCTCCACAAGCTTTTTGTCGCAAAGGACCCACAGAACCAGAAAATATTTTTTATGCCCCATCCTCCCATCTCCTTTGACATAGCCACCTTCAAACATTTTAAAAAGGGAATCCTTACAACCTAGCCAAAGGAAATGGAAAAAAGATTTCTGGATTCTGGACAATATTCCTTTGGGAATTTTGGTGATTGACGCCCAATACACAAAAATGTTGCAAAGAACCAATTTGATCAGTACTAGTCGTCCCCCTCTAGAAAGCCATCGATGAGCCCATGACGAGACCCTTACTTGAATTTTCTTCATAAGCCGTAGCCAATCTTCATGCCGATAAGAGTTGGGTTTTAGCTCAAAACCCAAATATTTGAGACTTGCCTCAATGTTTTTATGAGCAAATGAAAGAAACATATTGAGTTGCTCCAAAACATCTACCTGTAAATTACAAACCAACAAATTTGACTTTACTAGATTGATTTGCATCCCCATTTCCATACAGAAATAATCCAAAATGGCTTTCGAGGCTTGAAATTCTTGAAATGTTCCTACACCAAAAATATCATCATCAACAAAAAGAAGATGAGTAAGAATTTTAGAATTGGTGATTTTAATACCTTTTAAGATCCCCCTCATCTGGTCATTTTTTATTAGCATGTTGAGTGTCTCGACAACAATGAGGAAAAGGAAGGGTGATAAAAGACACCCATGCGCAAACCTCTAGAAGGTCTGAAAACAACTGATGGAGAACCATTAATAAGAACAACGAAGGAGTAAAACTCTAAGCACCTCATAATCCAGTTGACCATTTTTAAATGCATACCCATTTGGATCGGTACTAACCTTACGAAAGTCTAGCGTACCCTATCATAAGCCTTGGAAAGGTCGAGCTTTGTGACAATGGAAGGGAGTTTTTGGGCTTTGATTGAATGCAAAGCTTCCTCCTGTGTAATTACAACAACATCATGGATTTGTCTTTTAAAAATAAATCCATATTGCTCCTCCAAAATTATTTTACTAAGAATAGGCTTCAAGCGATTTACGATTATCTTTGATATTAATTTGTAAAATGTGTTATAGCATAATACAAGTCTAAAGTCCTCAAAGGTGACCAAATATTTATTTTTAGGGATTAGGGGTAGGAAAGTAGAGTTAAACGAACTCCACATCTTACTAGAATTTTGTGATTCTTGTGCCACTTTCAGAAGATCTAATTTTAACGATTCATAGAAGCCTAAATAAAACTCAACAGTTAGACCATCGAGGCATGGGATTTTATTCTTTTGAAAAGAATTCAAAGGTGAAAGGATTTCCTTTTCATAAATCTCTGCACTAAGAGATTTATTCATCTCCTCTGAGGTGGATTTTGAAGACAACTTGAGGACTTTTAGAATTTCATGAATAAGGTACCCAACGAGTTCTTTAAACAGGTTGGCAAAGAAACCTTTCCCAACTTCTTCTTTTTCCTCAAAAGAGGAAGCAATCCTTCCATCTTGATCCTTATGTACCAGATTGTGTTGACTAACTTTCTATAGCTTGCAAATTTGTGAAAATTTGTGTTGTTATCGCCCTCCTTTAAGCATGTCGCTCTGCTCTTCAACAACCATTTTGTTTCTTTCAATGATAATAAATCTTGCTTCTTTTTCATTAATTCACCTAAGGTTTTTTCTTCTTCACGTGACAAAAAACTAGGTTTCCTATCAATCAAAAGAGATCCTATCTTTTCTTCCACCTCCTGGTGTTGGGCATGGGCCTTTTGTTAAAGGATTTTTCCCAAGCTGAGGAGACTCTTTTAATTTTATCCAAGTTGACAACAAATTGTTGCATGTAAGACCTCCCATCTTATTTAGTCAACGGATACCACATTGACAAAACTAGACTTTTGTAATCCTCTCCCTTAAGCCATGAGTGGTTAAACTTCAACGGAGCAGGTGGCCGAGGCGCCTTATTTACGATCTCCAACACAATAGGAATACGATTAGAACTCCCTTCGACTTCCACTCTATTTTTGAAACACCATGGATTATCGATCAACTCCTCTTAAATGGGAAACCTATCCAACCTTTTAGCTATTGCCTCTGTCCCTTTTCTACAATTTCTCCAAGTTTAAGACAATTTGGAGGGCTCCAAATCAATCAATTCGCTATTTTCTATCCAAAGTGAAAAGAAATTTCCTTGAGGGTCTAAGCAGGGAGAGGCTCCCAGAACTCCCTTGAAGTGAGAGTGAAATTTAATTCTCCTCCCAGGATTATATTTTTTGATTCCAAAAAGCTGGTGTCACTCAACTCATTTCAGAACGAAATCCAATCAGCGCATGGTCCGTAAATATTGATCATTCTGAAGAAAAAAAATCCAAAATAATCTTCTAGATCTACCACTATTATGGAGGGAATTTGAGAGGTTGAAAGGGCTCGATACCGAGGGATCCAAGTAGAAAGAAGACCTCCAGGGAGACCCACATAATCAATAGAACAAAAACTCCAATCTTTTAACCAACTTTGAAATGATTCCTCTACTTTATCTTCACTACACATAGTTTCCTTAATCATAATGAAATTCGACCTACAAACATGAACCAACCTTTTTAAAGCAAGGAATTTTTGGGTGCCTCCTATCCCTCTAACATTATAGGAGAGAACAATCGTTTTAAACTCCTAGCTTAGTCCTTCCCTACTCTAAGGGCCAGAACAATAGTGGTTTGTTTCTCGCTCCTAATTTCTTCCTTCGCCTTATTTTGTGCTATCGAAATCAATGATTTCCTACCCACGTGTCCAACTGGATATTTATCCATGGCCAGACCCCCTCCTTGCTCCAATTCTAAACCTTTTTTAACCTTATATCTTAACAAATAGACATATTTTAGGGAATACCTAGGACTTGGTTTTTTATCTGTCCTTCATAAAGAAGCGATGGTTCTTCTTTATCTAGGGATGAATCCCAGTGGGAATGAAGAATTGGCCTTCACTCGAAACTATTTACCCCCACAGTGTGAGCATTAACCCCCTCGTCCCTAGACCTTTCTGACGCATGGAGTGCAAACTTTGGTAATGGGACAAAATGGGCAATGTGTAAACTTTCAAGTGGGTCCTCTTTGACTTCATGATCGTGAGTAGACACATCGGAGGGAATATTATTACCAAGGCGTATCCACCACCTTTTCATGTGCTTCCTCAATCACCGCCAGCTTCTTCCAAATTTTTTGAAATGGAGAGAAATGTGTTCCAACTCACCTGCAATGAGCCTGCAAATGACCCACCTCATGACATCCAATCAGTCAGTCAAAGAGTGCATCGACAAAGGGAAGGAAGGCTTTGCAAGAGTGCATCGACAAAGGAAAGGAGATGCCTTAAAAGTTCTAAAAGGGCTCAGGGAGAAGTCGTCGAAAGGCTTAGTTGAGCGCAAGGAATGCACCAAGGATACAGTGAGATCATCTTACAAGGTAAGGAGGAAAGGGCGTTAAGTTGCCAGGAGGGCACCAGAAGGTCCACTGAAGGACGTAGAGGAACTGAGAACCTCGAAGGGTTCAAACTAAGCAAAGTCACAGAAGAATTTGTGACTCTGCAAGGAGTGCAGAAGAAGGCCGAGAACAGTCTAAGTCTCGGGCAGAAGAAATTGCGCTAAGTGTGCAAGAAGGTCGAGGACTTGTCGAAGTCCCGAAGACCGTGAAGTCGTCCATTGTCAGGAGGAGACAGGTGGCAGAAGATCAAGGAATCCGGGAGTTTGAACTCCAGGAGGTTTGCCAAGAGTAAACAGAGGTCTTCGTGAAGTCGCGAAGAGCGGTTTGAATCCAGACTGTTGGATATGGAAGGGACACGTGGAAGCAATCTGCATGATTCGGAGAAATAGTGCTTCGAGAGATATCGAAGGAAGATATCGAGAGACTCCCGTAGGCCGAAGTCCGAAGAGATCGCATCCGTCGATCGAAAGGGAAGTCAGGGACCGTTGATCCTCGCATCATTTGAATTCGTCGATTCAGAGTTCGAGGATGCGAGAGTTGGTTGTCATGGAAAGAGACGAAGCTCGAAGCGATTTTTGTGGTTGAGCCCCGAGACACAGCCCAAGATCATGTGATAGAAAGGACCTGGCATGGAGAGCTAAGTGTCATCACCAGCTTTCTTCGAAGGGCCAAGAAAGGAGCCACGGGGTTAAGGAGGACCCGCACCTCGAGGAAAGAGGGACCTGTGATAAGTTTTTCAAGCTCCAGCAGGGAGCCAAAGTGTCAATCTGACTCGGGTGTTTGAAAACAATCCTAGATCGGGAGGTCGTCGCAGCCCCGAAAGGAAGGGGGTGGGGTTTGCGCTAGAGTGGTATCAGAGCTTCAATTCGCCTGTAGACAACAAGTGAAGGGAGACAGAGTGTGATACTCTGTGGAAACTGTTGCAAGGTGTGCATCAGATGATAAACAGCCAGGTGGGTTGCAAGTGAAGCAAGATGGTCGTTGGAGGTCATGAGCGTGGTCAATGAGAAGTCTGCCCGCAGAAAAGCAAAGCGAAGATGGACAAGGAGCTTAGTGAAATTCAAGCAAAGATGGAGACGCTAGCACTTAAGATGCAGCAGGAGGCAAAGGTGTGTTGGAGATATGAGTGGCCTTTGAAAAGGACAGCTAAGTGGCATGTTCGAAAGTTGTTGGCCCGAAGGCAGCAACAGGTGTTAAAAAAGTGGTTGAGATATGTCGAAAACCTCAATAATGAGGGAAAGAGATCTAGCAGAGGTCTTGTAGGTTGCCAAGAGAGCAATGTGAAGGGATCAGTGGATCTCGTAAACTGCCAGGAGGGCAGAGGAGACATCCTGAATTGCCAAGTGGGCAAGAGGGAAGAGATGAGCTTAGCTGAGAGTTAACGTCAATGAAGATGATGACAAGTTGGAAAATTTCATCACAAAGGAGAAGGATTAGAGGAGCGTTTTGGTCATTGGAGTCGAGATATTCCTGCCAAACAATCGAGGAGAGGTTAGCACAAATGTTGCAGATGCAGCGGAAGGACAGCGAGATGAGACTGTCATGGAAGAGGAGCAGACACTGAAGTTTGTCCCAACAAAAGAGGAGCACCCAATTGAGTTACTCACTCAGTGGGAAATGGAGTTAAAGGCACTAGAGGATTGGTTGGACAGTCTGGAACCAGAAAGTGGTTGCCATGAGATAGCCATGACAGAGGAGACATACCTGCGCGAGTTGCAGCAGGAGGAAGCTGGAATGGAACCGGTCGAAGAACTCGCATAAGTTAGTCTGTCAGAGGAGGTAGTTGAACAACAATTTAGTGGCGAGACTGCGAAATTGGAGTCTGCAGCAGAGTGGCCAATCAGTGTCACAAGAGATGAAAGCAACATGGAAGATCAGGATGATACACCCATGGAGCAGCATGGAATTGCAGTCGATGAAGCCGAACCAGTGGATGAAGCAGCTGGAAGAAGTCATAGAAGAGATAAGGAGGTTGATGTTGAGGTCAGCAGAAGCAGTTAGCAAGGAGAAGCTGGACAGAAAGGACCTGCACAAGCATCAGGGAAGATGCAGAAGCAAAGCAGAGGAGCAGAAAGACAGCTCCAGGAGAAAGTTTGGGATCCAGGAGGGTTTCAACAGAGCTGGGAAGTTCATGAGCAGGAGCTCATGAATTTTCGTAGTCGTGGAGTATGATGCAGGAGCATTGCTCCACCTCAGCACACTCCAATTGATTAGCACAAGTGGTGTGCATTCAAGGAAGGGAGAGGCGTCACCCTCTCATTTTGCCTTTGAGAATCTAAATCGTGGTTAAGACAATTAATGCTGATAGGTTGGCAGAGCCAAGTTGTGCCTTCGCACAAGCTGTAGATGAGGTCGTTATTAAGTGGTTAACAGTAGGAGGGATCTGTATCCGATTCGACGAGATTTCCATCATTGTAATATGTCTCATTAGTCAGGCATTTTGAATGGTGATTAGACACCACTAGCTTAGCTTGGAGGGAAGGCCATCGAGCCCCTCTTTTATAAACTCTTGTATTGTTGTTAGTAGCATAGAGAGACACACATCGCAGATAGAGATAAGAGAGAGACAGTTGAGGAAGAGTCGAGACTCGGTTGCAATCCGGACTCACATATTGTAATGGATGTTCCACCATTAATAGAAAATAACAGATTTTTCTATTTGTCAATTTCTGTGTAATGGGTATTTAGTTATGAATGTCATTTGTATGTGTTTGCACTGTAGATGTATGTTAAGAATCATATGCAGGGATAGAGGTATAATCTTCTATATGTGAGTGTGTTGGTTTAGTTTTGGTTCTCTAGGCTAAGTGCAAGGAGTGCGCGACATAAGATGGAAACTCTGTGAGCCGACGCAAGCAGTGTCTCTGAACTCTTTCGAGTCATAAGAGAAGCTGTCAAGAGGGCACACCGGGATAATTCACAAATTCGAAGGGAAATTTCAAGGTGGTTGGGTACCTTAGAAAGAAAGACTGTGTGGGAGGAAGCACAACACAAAGTTACTGAATACTCTGTAATACTCTGCTAGGAGGGCATAGAGCAAGTACGAGTGCGTACAAGAGCAACACATTCTGAAGTGTTGGAAGCGTTGAGAAGACCCCAGGGTTGTTGAATACTCTGAGGAAGGAAGACTTTGCAAAAGTGCATCGACAAAGGAAATGAGATGCCTTCAGAGTTCTAGAAGGGCTAAGGGAGAAGTCGTCAAAAGGCTTAAACGAGCACAAGGAGTGCACCAAGGATACAGTAAGATCATCTTACAAGCTAAAGAGGAAAGGGCGTTAAGTTGCCAGGAGGGCACTAGAAGGTCCACTGAAGGATGTAGAGGAACTAAGAACCTCGAAGGGTTCAAGTTGAGCAAATCGCAAAAGAATTTGTGCAAAACTCTGCAAGGAGTGCAGAAGAAGGCCAAGAACAGTTTAAATCTCGAGCAGAAGAAATTGCACTAAGTGTGCAAGAAGGTTGAGGACTTGCCGAAGTCCTGAAGACCGTGAAGTCGTCTATCGTCGGGAGGAGACAAGTGGCAGAAAATCGGGGAATCCAAGAGTTGGAACTCCGGGAGGTTTGCCAAGAGTAAACAGAGGTCTTCACGAAGTCGCGAAGAGTGGTTTGAATCCAGACCGTTGGATCTGGAAGGGACACATGGAAGCAATCTGCACAATTCGGAGAAGTAGTACTCCAAAAGATATTGCAGGAAGACATCAAGAGACTCACGTAGGCCGGAGTCCGAAGAGATCGCATTTGTCTATCGGAAGGGAAGATGGGGACCGTTGATCCTCGTGTCGTTTGAGTTCGTCGATTCGAAGTTCAGTAACGCGAGAGTTGGTTGTCGTGGAAAGAGCCGAAGCCTGAAGCCCGAAGCGATTTTTGTGGTTGAGCACTGGGACACAGCCCGAGGTCACGTGATAGAAAGGGCCTGGCATGAAGAGCTAAGTGTCGCCGCCAGCTTTCTTCGAAAGGCCAAGAAAAAAGCCGCGGGGTTAAGGAGGACCCGCACTTCGGGGAAAGAGGGACCTGTGATAAAGTTTGTAGAGTTCTAGCAAGGAGCCAAAGAATCACTCTGACTCAGGTGTTTGAAAACGATCCTAGACCAAGAGGTTGCCGCAGCCTCGAAAAAAAGGGGGCGGGGTCTGTGCCAGAAGACATGGAGATAGGAGAACAAAGATCTGTAAAAACAAACATGGGCTTGGAAGAAACCACAAGCCACCACATTTATTTTCATACAAGTTTATGTTTTTTAAAATTATTTACATAATAGTATTTTTTTTATTCTAATAAGTTTATGTTTTTTTTAATTATTTACATATTAGTTAATTTTTTTAGAATTTACAGTAGCTATAAAAACTGGCATTTTTGCCAACAGAAATATGTAAATTTTGTATCTTGTTCTGGAATTGTTTTCTCTTGTTTGATCAAAAATGTTTAGCTCAGCTACAGCCTTTTATTAATAAAATAAATTTCCCAATTTCAGTTTAAAATAATGAATTAAATACATCCAGATTTATCAGAGAAATGGAGTCCAGGGAGTTGTTTCCATGGATATTAATTTGCTCGAAGATGGCCGCCATGGTTTATATGATTAGGCATCATTGTTCCCAAGACATTCACTTCATTTTTCCCAAGGCATTCACCGGAGAAATGTGGGCCAGGGAATTGTTTCCAGAGAAACCGATAAATGGCAGGAAAATGTAAGCCAGTGCCAGTTGTTTCCAGAGAAACAAAGAAAAATAGGGCCGAGAGTTTGTTTCCATAATTAAACTTGGAAAAATAGGCCAAAGTTTGGGGAAAATAGTTATTCTTAATTTGCTCAAAGATAGACATTATAGTGAATGATTAAACATCCAAGATATGTTTGAGTAATGTGTCAACTGCACCTAATAATAGATGTAACAAGATACCCTATTCAACTTGCCATAACTCTCACGCCTCCAACACAAATCAGCATTATTCCCATAGCATAATATCAGTAGACGTCACAAAATACCCTATTCCCTATTCACACTTAAGAGACTTGTCATAACTCTCAAGCCTCGGACACAAATCAGCATCCCATAAGCATAATCAGTACTTAATCAGCAAAATTACTGGATAAGGCAGGCTCTCAATCATTCGAGATAACACAAAAAAACTACAAGAGAATTGAATTGAATTGAATGAAGAGACAAAGAATGGATAACCTTGTTTGATGAGATGACAGACTCGGGCTTATCTTCGTTCAGTATAATCATTCACGACCTACAAGATAATTGAATTGAATGAAGAAGAGACAAATGATGAATAACATTGTTTGATGAGATGAGAGGCTCGGGCTTATCTACGTTCAGTATAATCAATCACAACCTACAAGATAATTGACTTGAATGAAGAAACAGAAAATGAATAACCTTGTTGCTGAATTCATCATCCAGAAAACAGGCTTATCTAGGTTCGTTATAATCACTCGCAACCAAAAGGCAAACAGGCTTATCCAGGTTCATTATAATCACTCACAACCAAAAGGCTACAGCATGGAACATGCGACTGCAACAAACGTTCAGTATAATCGCTCAAAACCTAAAAGATAGTGGAATTGAATGAAGAAACAAAGAATGAATAACCTTGTTTGTTGAAGTCATCATCCAGAAAACACACTTATCTAGGTTCAGTATAATCACTGACAACACAACCAAAAGGCTATAGCATGGAACATGCAATGCAAAATCAAGCAGCAAAGCTCTGAACAATGTAGAACCCATCTAGTTTCATAAAGAATTTCATATTTCATACCTCTCTATATTACATAGAACTTCCATTCGGTAATTGCTTCTCTGCATTGCAAATATCATGTCAACAAGAAGAAAGTAGTGATCCTTTGTGAAAAGCGTTCTCTATCGATTGGCCATAACTTGGAAACAATAAATAAGTAACAAACACGGATCCTCCAACCACGCCACATAAATAAGCAAATAACTAAATATATTGTCATCTCAGCATATTATACAAGCCATTGCCCACGCCGCATAAATAACCAAATAATCAAAATACCTAATATGCCAAACCCCACTACATCAAGTACATAAATAAGGCGCTAGTGAAACTAGAGAATATCTACAAAAGAGTGCTAAATAGATTACCACACATTTTGCTTGAAAAAAATATTTATACCAACATATATCATCTTAAACCTGGATCTATGAAACACTGAAAGGATCAAATTTTTTAAGCTGTCAAATTTTTTTATCATTTAGTATAAAGGATAAATTTCTTAAACTGTTAAATTTTTTTATCATTTAGTATAAAGGGATTAATACTGGGCACTGATCATTTCATTCCATGTCAAGTATTAATAATATTTTATTAATGATAAAAGAATTTCATACATTAAGAAATTTGATCCATCTCAACGCTTGATAAATCCAGCTTTAAGATGAATCTACACTAGTTTAATATTTTAGATATTGCATTTAAATATGTAAATGTACTTATGTAACTTAACATCTTGCTTGAAATGAATCAATGACAGTGTAATGAATCTATCGCAGTGTATGACAGTGTAGACTAGAGAATATCTTAAAAAAACAGAAAAAAACACATACTAAATAGATTACCACACATTGCTTGACAGAAAAACTTATATACAAGCCGCTTGTGAGACTAGAAAAAACCTACGAAAACATACAAATTGAAATACTTGTAACCACATCTTGCTTGAAAAGAAACTACGACAGTGTAGATGCCTTTTACTATTTGCAAAGTCGTAATCCTTAATCAGTTTTTAGCACACCCATCAAACATAAGGCATATAGTCTGCCTCTGTTGTATGCCTCACTTGATGTCCCTATTGCTTTGCTTCAGGTGGTATAATTAACAATGACAGGATTGCATAGTTGCAATCCTTGATCAGATTTAGGGCTTAGAACACCCATAGAACATAAGGCCTATGTTGGATGCCTCACTCATGTCCCTATTGGTTCTGGTGCAATAATCCCTATTGTTTCTGGTGCTATAATTAACAATGATTCTGGTGCTATAATTAACAATGACAGGTTTATG
Organism: Picea engelmannii; assembly: GCA_009831015.1. Lineage (NCBI taxonomy): Eukaryota > Viridiplantae > Streptophyta > Pinopsida > Pinales > Pinaceae > Picea > Picea engelmannii. The sequence goes on along the minus strand of ML786798.1, from coordinate 513,020 downwards.
TGAAATGGAGATAAATGCCCAGGGATTTCCACAGAATTTTCCTTGAATATACTTCAAAATAAATTAAAAATATAACTACCAGCTCGGGCATGTGCATTGATGTTCTACTACCACAACCATTTCAAAACCCACCAGTTGCATCTCTAGATGTTTTCATGTTTCCAATAATTGTTAACCCTGCCAAGTAAATGTGTGACTTAAGTTCAGCAAGCATATCTTTCTAGATAATTGAGGGGATCACAAATGAGAATTTGAAGAGACATGTCAACAAAAAAATGTTTCGAATAAAATTATTCAAAGACTCGTACCATCATCCCTGCAGTGGAAACCCAGACAAGTAAGCCTTTAATCTTAACATTAAATCCTAGTCTGTTATTTTGCAGATTTTATTTTCCTACTTGTTTGTTCTAGTCGGCCCTTCTTTGGTAACAAGGCCATAATCACTTTTCAGGGAGGGATTTGAATCAGTCATTTGTAGGCAATCATAACACAGGCACATATTCAGCTTGATATCAACTCATGAGATTTTGAAATATCAACAATCCTATAGCAATTGGACAGGATTGATTACTGTTACACGGAGCAGTTTTCTCAATACCAATTAAAAGATACAACGCTTGGACATGCTATTACTGTCAAAAAAACAGACAAATCATTTACCAGATTTTCATCCAGCATTTCTACCCATCAAAGAGTACAGCAACTGTTTTTACAGTAGCTTGCCAAGAACTACATAAAATCCAAATCTCAGTTTCTACAGTAAATTTTGGAATTTTATTCAGGGCTCTTTCAGATACAAACAAAAGATGAGCATTCTCCAAAAATTCATATGAAGAGCTTTCTGAACAAAAAAAAGGCCCTCCCTCATCATCTCACTTGTACAATACCCGCACTCACAAGCTTCTGAATCTTATACATTACATCAGGATTCTTCAGATGATCCTGTGCTGCCTTCGGGTTCTCTTGGAAATCCATGAGTATCTGTGATAAGGAACAACTTCATCAATTACAGGAATATAAACAAACCAGAATCTCCAGTATCAACCCTTTCTGTTCAAGCTGAATCACCAAGCACCATCTAGCATACCATTTTCAAATGCAAGCTTTAACGAACAAAAATACTATGAACTACTAAACCAACAAATTAGCCTCCGTAAAAGTTTCACATTACCTGTCTCATGACAGGATCTGAAAGGATATGCTGAATATCTGGATCTTGCATTGCTTTTGCCTGCAAATAATACAAAAGCACAACAATCAATAGTAAATCTCTCATTATCACCATCAAATTCAAGGCAATGCAATAACTGAAGCAATCTCCTAATCCCGACCCTAATATCCAGATGAATACAGAAAAGAAAAGTTAAAAAAAAGCACCTGTCTCTCCTTCATTTCCTCGGGGCTTATGTCCCCCCTGTTGGTTTTGTTAATTTGATCAACACATCTGCATGTAACATGTAGTAGGATTAAGGGTCTATGTGTCTAGTAAAATAATTTGTTGCATTCGAAGACAACATTTTAACTAGAATACATAGCATTGATCAATACATAATAACGGAATGCCTATATTAGGCAATTTCCTTGTACTAGTTATCATACCTCCGGACACCTTCTAATAGTTCCTGGTTGGTTTCATCATGTTTGAGACCTTCCTGTTACAAGGAGATAATAGATACACACAAATTGTGGCATAAGCACAAGAAGATAATAAAAGGAAAGTGTACATAACATATGGTATTTGCCCGCTACCTCAAAGGAAAAAATTACAGTTAGAATATCATAATGTTAGAGAAATATAGCCTACCTGATAAGTTTCCATGGCTTTGTCATATTCTTTCATGAAGAACTGAACAGCAGCTTTCCTCGAATAGCCTTTTGTAAATGATGGATCCAGCTCAATACACTTATTTGCATCCTTGAGACCTTCTGGCAAAGCCCCAAGCTTCGTGTAACAAGCTGCTCTGTTACTGTAGACCTGTGTTTACAGGTGCAGAGCACTGATCAACAAAAATCTCAAACATAGGAACCTTCCCTGAGCACTGGATTCAAGGAAACACTAAAAGATAATAAGACCGCTTACCCTTGCATCCTTGGGATTCCTTCTAAGTGCTTCAGAATAATGCCTTATAGCCTCCGGATACTGCTGCTGCTTAAAGAATTCATTTCCTACAATACAAAATTCTTAATGACTAAGGTACGGAAGACATTCTAGACAAAGCTACAAACTGAAACGTCAACCACCACAGCTATATACCAGCTGCAAAGTGCAGTTTTGAGTATCGTTCAAGGTCACATAATAGTGAAGAATAAAAATGGTAATCAAATGAATAGCAACATAACATTGATATGACAACCAAATAGAACCACCATGTATGATGGTACCTTAAGTCCTTTTTTAATTTCAGTTGCCTATGAATATTATTCATCTTCAACCATTCGCTTATAATGCACCAAAATCATTGAGCATCGTATGTAACAAATTCAGAGCCATAGAATTTGTTGATTTCTGCTACCTTCCTATCCAAGATCATGTCAAGTTATCATATGTAACAAAAACTACATCTCATACCTTTCTCCCGCTCTTCATCTGCCAACTTTGGATCAAAATCTTCCTGTTGTTCCAAATCTTTCTTTGCTTTCTCAGCTTCATTAAGCTTCTTCAATGTATCTGGATTACGATGTTCTGTAAGTGCTTTCTGGAAAGTTTCAATTGCTGGCTCATAGTCTTTAGAACATTTAGCCATCTTAACATATGCAGATCCTTTTCTAGTCAAAGCCCGAGCAATCATTTTATAATCTGAATGCAGCTCCCTCCCTCTTTCAGCAGCCTTGTCACAGTCTTTAATGCATTCTTCATACTGTAAAGAGCAAGAGACAAAATATTGATTACCAGATTCAACAAACAAGGAACAAAGAACATGCAAATGATTTTATAATCAAGTCTAGGCCAGATAATTTTTTATACTAAGCACTTCAGAAACACAAAGTCAGTCCCGTCCTCTGCCCCAATGCCTCACTGTTTCTTCCAAAGCAAGCTACCTTAATACCAAGCACATCTCCGTCTTTAATTATATTTGCATTTAATACTCTATTTCTACAGGACTTGAATTCTAGTAGCAGCAGATTTCATTTCTACATTTCGTCTTCAGCATCCTAACTGCATTATAGAACCTTCAGAATATTTCCTCCTAAAACACCCTCTAAAAAAGTGGCGATCAGCAGCCTACCTTTCCCATTTCCAAATAGACAGCTGCTCTGTTTGTTAAAAAGGAGATATCCTCATCATCCAGATCCATTGCCTTTGTATAGTGCTTAATAGCAATCTCAAAATCTTTCTTTTTATAAGCTGCATTTCCAAGTTCCTTTTCCTTTTGTGCCTCTGCTTTCCGAGACTTCTTGTCTTTCTCCTCATCCGGAATATCCATTGGTTCTGGCTCTGGCTGAGGTTCTGGTTTTCGTTTTGGCTGTGGCTGTGGCTTGGGTGAACCAGTATGCTCAAAAGCATCCTCCTCTGATGTGGCATTACGTAAGTTAACATTTAGTAACACACCTAGAACCTGCATCATGCGTTGGTCACTAAGGTACAGATTCATATTGTTAGGATTTTTCTGAACATCTTGAATCATCTTAACAAAATCAGGTTGCTGCAAAAACATTCTTGTCTTTGGGTCTGCTGTTAATTTTGCCCACAATTCCGGCCCCTGAAATATGTTTCCAAATGGAGAGGATGGGGCCCGTGATCTACTTGCTGCCTGTGCATCAGCAAGGCCTGATTTTAATGCTTCATTAGAAGGATCAAGCTCCAGGCCCTTTTTGTAAGAAGAAATTGCATCATCGTATTTTCCAAGACCAACATATGCTGCCCCAAGCCTGCTGTAACCCTTGGACCAATCTGCCTTAATTTCCACCGTCTTCTTAGCATCCTGAAGTGCATCACTATAGTTATGCAGTGAAGCATATGCTGCAGACCGATTTGAATATAAAACATGATTGGTCGGAGCAAGAACTATTGCTTCAGAGAAATGTTTTATAGCTTCCTCATAGTTTCCTGCAGAAAATGCAGCATTTCCTTTTGCTTTTGCTTCATCAGCCATTTCTTTCTGCAAACCTAACTATCTGCATTGAACAAGTCAAATTAGAAACATCAGTCATCATGTATTTCACATTTTGTTGTGGAAAATAATGCAATTTATTTGACAGTCTGGTTGCGCAGCATAATGAAAAGAAACCCCCAAAGTATGGGAATACTTGAGTCTCATTCCAAACGACATGCTGGTAAGCACATTTGGGCAAAAAATGTTGATATGAAACAAACAGACACATATAACAAAAATTCAAGATTTTGCAGATAAAATTAGGTTTTACCTTAATATCCATCAAAATTTTAGTTATGTTAAACAAATACTGCTTGGCTCTCTTAAGATTGGAATTATTAAATAAAGAAAGTTATGCTCTCATAAGGAACACAAACATCACAAATTTAGACTCAAACCACGGACATGGTTAAGCAATTTGATAAGGATAGTACAGAAATTATGCTCACTAATTATCATAAGCTTTGGCCTTGACTACTTGTTTGATCTCCAAAACCTAGGCAAGTACAAAACTCAATCATCAACTATCACGAAGGCAAATGAATACAGCTAATACTGACATGCTGTGCAAAATTTGTTTGAAGGTAATATTTACTAAGAAAGGTCAGTGTTTCTGTGTTATTGTTTTCTTTTTTCTTCTGTTTTCCTACGCATTGGTGTGTTGTGTAGGGTGGAGAGGGGTGGGGGTGACAAAGGCAATAACAATTAATAAATTGAGCTTCAACCCAAACCATTAATATCCGTAGCAATGAAGATCAACTCTTACATTACACACACATAGGATGCACTCTACACTTATAATTAGAGAGGGGAGATGAAATTAGCTACAACAATAGAAATGCTAAGACAATAAAGAAGAAAAAATGGCACTTCCACAATTATCTGCTAGTGAGGCAGACAAGCTTTGCCTTAAATTATTTATGTGATAAGGCAATAACAACGAAATGTTATATAAGGGTTACATTTGTTATAGTTTATGCTTTTGTTCACTTTTTGTGTAGAGCGGTCTATCCCACATTCATAAGTGGAAATGACTTGCTTCCCATATTCATGAATGGAAATGACTTGCTTAGTGACCAATCATATATAAGGAGGTGAACTCCACTGTAATAGATCCACCAGTTATTCATTGATAATTAATAATATCATATTCTGTTATTGTGAATCTTTCTTTGAGCTCAGTTATGTGACTCAACCCTGTCTAGGATCTCATCATTTAGTTATCTAGCTCATTTTGTAATATGGTATCAAAGCAAGGAAGAGTCTAGGTGTTTGAAGCTGTATCAAAAGTCTCGGGTCTTTGAAAGACAAAGTTTCCACTCTTAAAACTTCAGTAGCCTAAGAGACACGGAATCTGTGTGAGCATGAAAAACTAGGGACTGCTATCAACAGAAATGGATTGAGGGATCGCCAACATGTCTTCTCAAACTCTAGAAGACATGATTTCAGCTCTCTTGGCTGAAAAAAAAAGAACCATTGTAGGCAATACAAAAAGGTGATAGACTGCATTATACCCAAACCAGGATCCAATTGTAGAAGATTAGCTAAAGACAAAGATGAAATGGAATGTCATTATTGTGAGAAAATGGGTCACACGGCCTGGGACTTTAGAGTTCGAGCTAATGATGTTCTCAAGGGAAAGCTCAAAGACAAACCACATGTACCAAAATGTATCCATTGTTGAAGATCCACCAGAATGCTAATAGTGGTGATGACCTTATTGAAGAAAAGGCATTTTATGCATTTTAAGAAGCCCTCATCATGAAAAGAGAAAGAGGTCTAATGTAGAACAGCATGGATGGCTGCTCAGATAGTTCAAGAGTTTGTGAATCTTGAGACTCATACCCTTACGATGGTCAAGAGACAACTTGAGACTCATAATTCAGGGGTTCAGGGAGGTGGAATCTGAGAACACTACAATTCAGCTCGAGAATGAGGGTTACAAGGCAACTTGATGAAGCTCTACCTGGTCCAATAACTATTTTCAAAGAAGAAACTTCTAACGAATGTTTAGTAATAATGTTTTAGTCAACATGTTTTTTTCAGTACTATAAACATCAGGATATAAGGCTTCTGTCTGTAATAAAGCCACTTTATGACTTTATGTTGTAGTTTATGCTTTTTTACACTGTGTAGAGCAGTCTATCCCACATTCATAAGTGGAAATGACTTGCTTAGTAACCAATCATATGTGGGAAATGACTTGCTTACTAACCAATCATATATAAAGAGGTGAACTCCATTGTAATAGATGCAACAGTTATTCATTGATGATCTCTATTGTGTTAATGTGAGTATCTTTCTTTAAGCTAGGTATGTGACTCAACCCTGTCTAGGCTTTCGTAATTTAGTGATCTAGCTCATTTTGTAATACAAAAAACAAAAATAATCCAAGCCCTTAAATCCATAGCAATGAAGAATAAGTTCTTACTTTAGACACACAATGGATGCACTGCAGACTTGTGATTAGAGAGGAGAAATGAAATTGGCTACTAAAATAGAAATGCCAAGACAATAAGGACAAAAAATGACATTGCCAAAATTATCTGCTAGTGAGGCAGACAAGCTTTGCTTTAAATTATTTCACTTATAATCTAATTGAGCACGTTCCCTGTATTTTTTTTCTCATGGCATTGTACCGAATCTCTTGGAACTCATCAAACAAGGTGTATTAACAAAAAAACATTCCCTTGAACTTCATCCAGCATGCATGAGTTAGAATGAAATGAGTTTCCAAAAATTTACAGCAATGAACATTACATTATTCAGCCACACAAAAAGGTGCACACAACAACAAAAACAATCTTCAAAGTGTGAGACATGCCTTCAAATCCTGAATCCTAAACCCATTCCTTACTGTTCATATGATAGAAATCCATGTACACTATTTGTCTCAGGAGAAGGATAGGCAATGCTATCTACAGTAATGAACATTACACCATTCAGCCACACAAGAAGGTGCACACTACAACAAAAGTAATTTTCAGAGTGTGAGACATTCATTCAAATCCTCAGCCCATCCCTTGCTGTTCATGTGATAAAAACCTGTGTACTCTATTTGTCTCATGAGAAGGCTAAGCAATGCTATCTAGTGTATTGAAAAATACACTATTCAACCACACAACCAGGTGCACATGCTACCTTCGGAAACAACAATCATTTTTAACCTCGCCCTCCTAAAGCCCATTCTTTACTGTCCATATGATAAAAATCAAGAGTACTCTATTTCTCTTAAAATAAAGATAGTCAATGCTATATACAGTAATAAACATTGAATTATTCAGCCACACAAGAAGGTAGACACTACCTCAGCAAGCAACAATTAATGTCCACGTCAAATTCACCTAGCCCTTTTTACATGTCAGTTCTTCCCCATCTCCCATCTCTAGCACATAATCCCTTTGTGTTTTTCAACAATAACCATTCCAAGTTCACATAGCCTTTTTCACATGTCAATTTTCTTTCTATCCCTGATCTCTAGCACATAATCCCTGATCTCTAGCATTTTTCAATGGGCTTAGAACAAATCCCTGAACAGAGTCCATCCACTGTGCTTGAACAAAATATAGAGTAACTTGCATCATAGACTTTCAAATGAAGACAAGTGCCCTATAATTTTGTAAATCATCTATTAAATGTTGTATCACTATTATGATTCACAACAACCTCCAAACCCATCAAGACAATGTTGAACACAGACAGGGAGATCTGTACAGTATGACTGATGAGCCATAATACGCATGGAATAATTAGTGCATTCGCGCTCACGTCTTTGTATATAAAAGAAAAGGTGACATTAAAAGTTACAATATAACTTTTTACCACTTACATAAATTAAAAGAGTTACACGTGGATAAATTTAACTTTTGGCAAGTCAATTTTCTTTCTATCCCCAATCTCTAGCACATAATCCTTTTGTGTTTTTCAATGAGCTTAGAACAAAGCCCCAAACAGAATCCATCGGTTGGGTTTGAACAAAATATAGAGCATCTTGAATCAAACACTTTCTAATGAAGACAAGTGCCCCATAATTTTGGAAATCTCTATCAAATGCAGTTTCACTATCACGACTCACAACAACCTCAAAACCCATCAAGACAATGTTGAACAGAGACAGGGACATGTTCAGTGTGACTGATGAGCCACAATACACATGGAATAAGTAGTGCATTCACGCCCACATCTTTGTAATAAAACATAAGACAACATTAAAAGCTACAATATAACTTCTTACCGCTTGAATAAATTAAAAGAGTTACAACCAACACAAGTTTATGCCCCATAAACCTGTTGATTCAATCCCAAAGAATACTATGCAAAGGGGATATCATAACATGGATAAGTAAACATGTTCTGTAATATCCACAAATTATCTTGATTCAATTATATTGACCAAACTTGAAGAAAATATTTTGGAGAAACTTATACCCCTTATCCTCCAAAAATACAAGCTTAATCCCACCCAAGAGTTGAGTCAAAACACTGATTCGCCCTCAATCCATAATTGATTAAGGCTCCTACAAACCTAATTGTAATGGGTATTCAGGGAAATGTTGGCCCATTCATAACAACGAGAGGATTCCTAACATTCTCAAAATAGAATTCTAGGAAAAAGTAGATAATCTGCTCTGTCATTTGTTAGTTGTCTCTGGGTGGTATTTTGTTTCAATTGAATTACCACCTTCGTACACAGACCAAAGGACTATTGATAAGAGTACAAAAGACTTGCAACATGAACGGCATGAAGGCCTGAAAGAAATAAGAGAACCAAGAACAATTTATGATAACATTCCTGTCCACAAGACTTCATTCATTCATCACTAGAAATCTGGCACAAGGAATTAATCTTTGATAATCTGGAGGTCAATGTCTACAAGATTGCTGGAACAAGAAAGGCTTGACCTCCCCCCACTAGCATGTTAAAATCCCCAAACGAAAGAAGCAACTCTCAGAGTCTCAATTTCCAAATATTTCAACAAGGTAAAGGTGGAGTAGAGACTCCAGAAGAATGACCTCAAAGACTTTGCACAAAAGTCTAACATCAAGGAATACTAAGGTATAAGCCACATTTTCTCTGTTATAAGACATTTTTGGAATTTCTGTCATAAGCCATTTTCGTCTATAGTTTATAATGAACACAATAATTCTAGAGACTATTATTTGTGAACACGGCTTAATTTCGATTAGAAAAATTTAGGAAGACTTAGCACACTCTAGGTTTGTTTAGAATAAAAAACTGACTGCTGTTTAAACCAGTTTACTATCATACAACACAACAAATTAACCAATAGGTATGTACAAAACATTGCTGATAACTGGCAAATTTATAGGCCAACAATTTTGTAATATATAGTAGTTTCTTCAATCCGGAAATCAAAATAATATCGTTTGGTTAAAAATATTGAAAATCCGTACCAATCTGTCGGAACATTTGCAATCAACTTGTTTAAAACTTTGAAAAACGTGTTTAGGAAGACCACTAAAATTCGATGATTGCATATTTATAAATAAAGGTACTCTTTTTCTATTAGCAATATAACCTGTAATGCACACAACGCTTTGAAAATTGATTTTACAGCAACCGAGCCTAAATTCCTCAACCACACACGTGTCTTAAAATGTGAAGCTTTGATCAGCAACTCCCTTAGTTACTTGAACAATTTTCTATTCAGTTACTAGTTAACAAGATGACCAGCACATGCACAGAGCTGGCCAAGCTGTGAGAGAACAACAGGAATAAACCACGGATTGTTGAAGCCGAACTAGGCACTGAATACCACGTTCCCTGCACTGGCCCTGGAATTTCTAAAGCAGAGAAGCTACCACGGCAAGAGAATGATGGATGGGAGGTTGATGCACCAGAGCCGGAGCCTAAGAGGAATAGACGGGACCATAGAATAATGACATGGTTGATACACTACCCACTAACATGATCCATCATCCCAGCCGCTGCTTAATCTTTGGTTTTTCCAATCGTGTTTCTCATTTTTGCATCAATTGTGCTCTACTCGCCATCTTAGTCACTAAGTGTAGTGAATTTCAGCGGCGATTTAAATTGGCCATGCAAAGTTTTTACAAGTTTCAAAAACAGATGTTTAAGATTCGTTTCTTAACTTAAATATATAAAACCAAAACCACGCTTATATATCTATCCATGTATTGGACACATTTTCTTTGTATTTCTTTTTAGTTTGAATTTTTGAAGTTCTAATGTAATTCGCTTAATTGTGGCAAGTTTTATGATACCTTTTTTGGATTCTTTCCAAATTTCATTATCCCGGATCGGAAACACGAACCATGTGACTTAGGTCACTATGATGAAAGTCTTAATTATCAAAAGTTTTGGGCAGCACTGAAATTCTTTTGCTAGGTTTGGCAGTTAGGGGATTTTTAAAGTAAATTTTGAGACTAGCAATGTTCCCCAGACCAGTGGTAGGGGTGGCTGCTCCTGCAGCCCTCTTTAAAACATGCATCTTCATTTAAAGGAAAAAAACACGACTTTTCCCCGAAAGACTTACAGAACGGAGCAACTCCAAACAAAATACACATAAAAACAAACAAGTGCAAAAACATCATTTTTCATCAAGCTAATCTTCGATTCTCTTGTTTGCCTCAATGCTTCGATATAATTAATGTTCAAACTCCAAAGGGATTAACATTAAAACTAATCATAACGAAACAACAGAGTATACTAAACATAACGAAACAACAGGGTAAATTATAAAAGAAATTTTCGTTAAAATCTCGGGAAAAAAATTACAGTTACAAATACGAATGCAAAAACGGGCATTGGTATACTGCCCCAATAAATTATATAAAAGAAGAAAAGGCTAAGGCCAGCACTGACATACTTGCCCAATAAATTATATAAACGAAGAAATAGCTAAACCCTAATTGACATGCCTAAACGCAATTCTTGTGATCAATTATTTACATTTTCATCTCTGCAAAACCCTAATTCTATTCTAACTCTCTCACAGCATTAACAATTAATCCAACATAGCATAATAATCGAATCCATATTTGCAAAAAAGAACAGCTAAAAGCTATACTGCGAAGATCGGACAAACAAGCAGGTAGAACAAGGAGGCCAAGCGAACCTCTTTCAAAAGAGGGTGAAATTAACATTAATGAAGACGTACCTTGCTAGATATAATGCTAATAACACAGAGATAGAGATGGAGATAGACGAAGCGCCGAGGATCCAGTTAGTTTCAGGGCTAGAATCATGAAAGATACAACATAAATACCAAATTAAACAACTGCGATAAATAAATGGTTTGGAGATAGTTCTAGATATTAATTGCTTTGGAATTAGGTCTTCGCGTCCACTAACGAAAGATTTCCTTCTCGAATCTTCCTTTAATGAAATGTTGTGTCGACCGGGTGTTTTCTTTTTCCCGTTTTTGCGACGAGGATTCCTCCTTTAATGGTATAAGAATGAAATTTTGTGACCTATGCCCCCAAAAATATGTACATAGATCTACCGGTAGATCTACTTTATGAAGAAAAAAAATTCAAGAATAAATAATATGTATTTATTAGTAGAGTATTTAATGTTGTATATGTTAAGATATATATGGGAGAACAGTTAATTGGGTTTAGCTTGGGTGATTGGGAAGAATGTTTGTTATCCTTCTCACCTAGGTTTAATTTCGACAATAGGTATGCATTCGACAAAGTTCTCCCATATCTTGAGATGTTTGAGGGTGCGTTGTTGGATGAGGTCCAACGAAGCATCCTCAAATGTCTCGAAATACACGAGAACTTTGTCAAACATTTAAAATTCGCCCATTTATTTCATAGGAAATTGTGTTCACTATGAGCATTTAGAGGGGGTGAATTGTGTTTATTAAAAATTTGTAAGTAGTGGATGTAAAACTTATAAGCCATGGGTGTTTAATTGTAGTTTATGGTAGTTGACACGATATAAGAGACATTGGGTATGGATTGCTTTAGTGTGTACATCATTTGCAGGTGTATATGGATAGCCTATTGATTCATAATCCATTAATAGGGGTGGTGATGAATTAGTGGTTGTTCATGGTACGCATAGTTGGGCTTATGTTTGGTTAAAGATAGACATTAGGGAACCATTGATAGTAAAATGCACTGGGTCTTACAAATGAAGAACGTGGATTGACAATAAAGCATGTTAATGACCTCTTCCATCTTGAATGTTTGTCTATTGAGTCAATATGTGTGCTTAGTGGGAAATCCCTTTACACTCTTGATTTATGAATTATGTTATGTATTTTATGTATATGTTTGCATTTTGTGTGCCAATATAAGATGATTTGTTGTATTCATGTGTATTTCTTTGCTAGCACGTGAACCTACATAGTCTATTTTTGTTGTGTTGAAAATGTATTTATGCTTGTGATTACATAATAAAAGGCAATTGCATGAGCACATTTGTATCACATTGTTTTATATTACATTGCAATAAGATATGTATTGGGTCTATTACAATAAGCAATATTTGTGTGTCTTGTGTATTTGTTTGATTTCCTACATCTACAAGTTAGTGCAATATTATACTTGTTGTTTTCAACTTAGCACATAAATTTGTTAATGGTATATTGTCATGGTTTATACTTATGATATGTTAATACATGTTATCACTCAATATATAAGTTTAGTTTACACCTATACCACCAACAACATGGGTTCCATTTAGTGTTAATTAACTTACATGCACATATGATTCCACACAATATGGATCACATTCATCTTTTTTTAAATGGGATCCTTATTGTTTCCACTTTTCTTTGAAGTTGCATGGACATGCATCTTGCAACAAGGATGTCCTTAATTTGACCCAAATGTGATAGTTGTGTCCATATTCTTAATGCACTCTTTGTGTGCCCAACTAGTATTACAAGGCTCAAAGTTAGAATAAAAGGTCACTAACATTCTCACTAAAGCAACAACAATGCTACTATTTCCACCAACAACACAGGCATTACGTACACTACCATAGATAGGTGAGACTACTAGGGATTGTGCTCATTGATTTCAATGAGAACCTTATTACATTGTGGTAGTTATTGGTACCCTTTGTCCATTTTTTAATCTAATAAAGTATCTAAGTGACCAATGTGCATCTTTTTTTTAAATGGGACACGTCCTTTTACAAACAATAAACCCAAAGAGAAACTTGACACACTGTCACACACTTAAGTGAAGTATCGAATTTGTTGGTACCTTACCAGTGCCATACAATAATCTACCTTAAGAGTATATCAACAATATTCAATATAATCGATAGCTACATCCAACAAACCCCACGCAAGGTAGGAGTATGCCTACTAGGATTTCAATTTTAGTCATTGTCACAACAACTGCTCAAAGTTGTCGTTGGAGCACAAGCCAATAGACTATTAGTTGATGTAATTGATGTGTTAATGCATTGATACCAATAGTCATGCCCCACATATCTAGAAAAAAGGATCAGTTCCTTTTACTTGCAAAACTTATTTGAGACTTATGGTTAACAAATGATACAAGATAGTAAGTATACATTGTGCATCGCTCAAGAGTAAAGATTGAGATGAATAGTTTTCAAGAGATATCAATGTGGTCCATGAAATGTACATCGACGAGATTATTAAAAGGACACCACTAACCTTACATAATCATTCATTCCCTCCCAAGTCTTTTGAACAACAAATCATTAATTTAACTCCTTACACAAAATGGTGCAACAACCACTAGCACTACTCCCCCAATGTTGAGAAATCAAGAAGCATAGTTTACATGAGTCTAGTAAGAAGAAAAAGAATACTAAATAAAGCTCGGAGTTTCAAACACCTCTACCACACCAACGATGCAATGTGTAGCATTCTTATGACACGTTAGGATCTATCTCTTCATAGCCCCCAACCTCTATAGTTGTTGATGCTCTTAACAACAACAACGACAAACGTCTATAGGTTCAAGTATGCCTCCTACCCTTATCCCTAATCCCATGCACCATACACACACAACCCATTAACCTCATCGACTTGACCTTTCTTATTTCCCAAACCATACCCAAAGGATGTGCTCTAGTTGCAAGCCCTTTAATCGTTTTGCCACCCCTCTATCTTGTCCATCACCTTTCCACCAATTAATGACAATGGACATCCTACCCCAAACCATGATCATTGAGGAGAAACGTCAATGCACCACTTCTCTAATGCCTTGCACAAAAAATACCTCACTAAAATTTGCACATCCCTCCTAGACCCATGTCACTATGTGCACCAAACCCAGCCACATTAACATATCTACTATTGAGCCCCACCATGTTACTACCCTTTGAAAACCCTAGTCACCTTCTCCCATTGGGATCCCTGAAGGATTCACTTTGGACCAAACCCTTTCTAGTGGTACCATCTTCTTCCCTTCCCCACCTAAAGATGACATTATGCCCACCCCTCTACTCGTTACTCCTTAATTCCATCCTTGTACCACAACTATCGATCCCAACATTCAAGCCCCGACAACAACAATAGAACAACCTCCACAAATAATACTAAGACACTGAGAAATAGGTTATTTTGGCACTCACCTTATGTTATCCAAGATTAAAGTTTGCATGTTAACCAACTAGGTTTCAAACTCGTATGTGTTATAGTAGGGAATCAAAAGTATGAGGATGTAGTTATTAACGATTTGTTAGAAGCTTTGAGGAGACTCAATGAATCGGTGCTAGATGATGTTTGCAAATTGTTAGTCCCTAAAGTTGCACTTGATTGCTAAGGGCAAGCTAGGGCATCATCAGATTATTGCAATAGTTTTTTATGGATAAATGTATATTGGTTTTTTGAAAGGTTGGAAGTTTTAGCAGTAAATGAAGAAAGATAATACCAATTTATGATTGTAAATAAGTTCCAATCACACTTACTTAGTCAATGGTATTCAATTTAATAAAGAAGATAAAACCATAAGAATAAAGAAATATCCAAGTGCCCAATCTGTTCACCCACATAGGAAGATTCATGATCCTAAATGTCATTCAGAAACAGAAAACAAGGTACTCAAAAAACAAGTCTTCGAATGGGAAAGAAATCAGTGAAATCTTCTTTGCCTTATCAACATAACAAGATATATCAATGCATCGTAAAGATAACATGTTTTTTAAAGTAAGAAAAGCAAGAACGAGAATAGAGGAGAAAGTCTACTCATCAAAAGGGTTGTAGCATTGAGTGTAAAATGAAAAAGTTCTTGCTTTACAATCGTGAAAAAGAGTCTCAGTCCTGCATCCTAATCTGTCCTGAACCCTCTCGAGCCTCCTCCCCTTTTCTATTACAAAATGATGGCTTTAAATAGAACTATCTGAGATCCCAAATACTAGCTAATATTAAGGAATATAATATCAACTAATAATCTCAGAAAATAAGCAAATTTGAAAAATAGTTGCAATGTGTCTCAAAAGTTTGCTAGAATCATTGGTCAAATTTGTTTGAACTTGAAATGTTGGAGCTGATTACAAAGAGTTTCAAAACTACCACTTGTCTTCCATCTGTCACCTGTGTATTTCCTGGCCCTTTTGCAATATAGATTTGATTCTTTCCTCTTGATTGACTACCACATATCTTTGACTGTTGATCGCTTGAGGTCAAATTCCCTTCCAATGCTACCTTTTAAACTGGATCTTTCTGCCACATATCTCATTCTTATCCTTAAACTATTGAAAGTTCCCTGAAAGGATGGGATTTAATGCAAATAGATCTTGAATGGCTTGTATGGAATCTGGACTGTTATCTTCAATGATGAATCCTCCTCCCACCTATAAGGTTTAATTATTTTGCTGCCAGGTGTCCTTTAGTTGAGAAAATCACAAAACCAATTGCTTGACTCAGATATGTTGGGACAGATGTCTATGCATAGTTAACAAAGCCCTTGAATATATGCCTGCATACTGACCCATGTAAATTTCCCCAACATACAAGATGTTGTGCCATGCCTAGAATATTTAGAAATGTGTTATAAGTCTTTGTACTAAGATTTTACAAACTGTAGGAATTGCCAGCCTTGTCATATAACTCTGCAGCATCATCATATTTAGAATAAAAAAAAATTTGATCATCCGTGTATCTTCTTGTTTGCCATCACTTTTCTTGTCTTTAGTAAGCTGCAATACGCTATGTTTGACAACCTTAGTCTAGATTTAATTGAGTCCAAGTTCGATTCCTATGAAGATATAAAACCATGTTCTAAATCATCCTTTTTATCTTCAGTGATTTTAAAATTACTTCTAGTTCCTTCATCTTCAAAACCTTCCCCAAGCAAATTTTCCTCCGGGAATAGCAATGAAACATTGGCAGGAAGAAAATTTCCCAGTGAACTTTCAGCCCCATTGCCAGACCTTATTCTCTTCTATAGTTGACCAATCTTCTCTTCTGCATCTGAATCAATTCATTCCTTATGCGATGGAGACTTGGGTGTAATTTCCGACACATGTGCATAGCTGTAGGAATTTCGAATGACTTGGTTCCACAAAAGTGCACATAGAAAAATTTGTCACCTGCACAATTAACACAACAACACAGACAAAGGTCGCAGTTGTAACATACCCACTACGGCATAATAAGTTTTTCGCTTCTTCTCGAGGGACAAAATCCCCGAAGCCCTACGGGGGCCTAGCGCAGGCTAGCTCTTCCCTTGTCCACCTCCATGTGATCATTGGTTATGACCACAGGCTAAACAAACTAGGTGCCTTTTTACATTTCGCGACTCAGCGATACGAGCGCGTTAAGTCTTTCGACTCTGCAATCCCCGAAACCCAAAATCTTACCTTCGAGGAGATCGACGACTGCGAGTTTCCCCCTGATCCGACGGTCCTGGCCGTATCGGGATTTCGGTAGCCGGGAGTTCAAAATGCAAGAGAGTCAAGTCTTTCGACTCTCCAAACCCCGAAACCCAAAATCTTACCTTCGAGGAGATCGATGGTTGCAAGTCTCCCCCTGATCCGACGGTCCTGGCCGTATCGGGATTTCGGTAACCGGGAGTTCGAAATGCAAGAGAGTCAAGTCTTTCGACTCTCCAAACCCCGAAACCCGAAACTCGAGTTCTTGTATGAGACCCAACGGCTCTCGATGTTTTGGATCCAACGGTCCGGATCTTTTCGGAGTTTCGTGAACCAGGAGTTCACAATGCAACGTCTCCAAAACTCTTGTCACTCCAATCCCCGAATTCCAATATGGTGATTCATGTAGGAGACCAATGATCCTCGAGGAATTGCATCCAACGGTCCACGGGATTTCGTAGCTTTCCCCGAACTCTGACTTCTCACCACGTGTCTCCTCCGATGGACGGTCCAGATCCTTTCGGGACTCCTCCTTTCTACCACAGAGCGCATCGGGGTTTTCAGGTACCGGGACTTCGCAACTTGCGAAGACAAGGGTTCTTGCCCTTTGGTTTCTCGGGTGCCCAAACGCTGACTGACAACCACAAGTCCTCTACAAATGGACGGTCCAGGTAACTCCCATGGATCTTGGGATCTACGGTCCAATTCCTTCGCTACTTGCGAAGGATGAAAGGGGGTCGAGGCATTAACACCTACGTTCCTCCCTCCAATCTAACAGTCGTGACAGACCTCAGATCCTCCGAAAGGATCTTGCCCGTTCATTTGGCAAACGTAAGGGTACTCTCTTTCGGTATTTGCAACTGGCTATCCTTCCTGAGCTTCATCAGCTATGAAGGACTTGAGAGCTTTATGCTCTTTCTCCTGGACTTGACTCTTAGAAGAGTCTTCAACACAACTATTGTGCTCCTTCATCAAGGGGTTCTGGGGTTCTATTTGATCGCAGAGAGCCTGTGCATATTGGCACTACCTCTCATGAGCTTAACAAACTCTGTCCTCCAAGGGACTCAGAA
>ML786798.1:463987-485119 GCA_009831015.1 Picea engelmannii | reverse complement strand
CTGCCTCCCTTATGCATTGAAGGGTTGGAGCCTTCACCTTGCGACAATATGTTCCTTTCCATCAAGATCTTCATCATATCTCTCAACTCCATGACAGCCTGTCTGAGATCTTCATTTTCTGCAGGAACACGTTCATGACTTTCTGCATGAGCCATGCTTGGTTAATGGCTCCCTGAAACTTGCGGTGATGGTATATGCTTCCTCCTTGTCGGATGAGAACTTGGCTCCACAAGTTGACCTTCTCCTCTTGTGAGTTTCAACCTTGTGAGCATCAGAAACAAAACTTGCAAACAATCAAGTCTTCAAAAACCAGTGCTCTGATACCAACTTGATCTAAAAATGAAGAAGACTTGAAATACTTGAAATTATTGCAATTAAATGTTATGTGTTTAAAGTAAATGGATCAGTTTGCAACACATAGATTAAGGGATTACTCATGAAAAATACACATAGACAGCAGCATAATCAATGAACATAAGCACATAAACACAACAATTGATAAAGGAGTTCACCCCTCTCTTGGGCTACATCTCCTGGTCCAGCTTCCAATGGATCATTATTATTAATTGCTCAAAAGTTCTTAAAAACATGTCTTACAATGCTCAAACTGACAAACCGACTGCTCCAATGGCTTCAGAGCGTCCCAAAACCCCTGTCTGGGCTCTTTTGACACCTCAATCGGTCGAAAAACGAAGAAGTTAGGCCTCCTGGAAGTCCCCTCTTCAAGCTTGTTGTCTCTGCATCTACAAAACGCACCCTTGTCAATTGAACCTGGCACACACGTAATTTAAAGCGTGAAAACCCAGCACCGGGTGCAATCGCGCCAACGGTGCAAACCGTAGGACGGTTAAGGGCGTGCCAGCCCCTAACCGCCTAGCACCTGGGCGTGTGAGAGCCATGTGGCCACGCGCATTGGTAAAAGGGCTAAACGGTTGAACCGTTCTAACTTCCCGCGCACTTAACTAGGGTCATATGAAATGTCGACATATAACCATGTGCCAAAGTGTTAACCGTTCAAACCACTTTCAAAACCCGCGTGTTGCATAGCAACCGCGCGCATATATATACAGTGGCCATATGAAACGATTATACGACCATGGGTCGGGGCTAAGCCTCGGCTCGACCCCTGCCCATATGTACAATCATATGATTTTAAAAACAATGCAAACAATTATATGTTAAGTCACATAGTGTGGGCGTATTGGTCGACGGTCTTTGTTAGAGCTTTACGCCTGTGGGGAGGTCCGGGGGTCGAACCCCACGGACTCCAATACATTTTAACATATCAACCAATGTCGGGGTGCCACGTGGAAGCCCATGATTGGGCCACGTGGCACCCAATCATTGACCAGAAAACTGCCACGTGTCGACACATCATTCACCTTCAACAACCAACCAGATTTTGCCACGTCATCGTATGGTCTGTACGGCCCTGCCACGTCAGCCTGTACGGACTGTACAGTCAGCATCAATTTTTTTTACCTGCTTGACTTTATGAACAGATTGCAATATCTCTCGCTCCCGACGTTTGTTTGAGACGAAATGAGTTGCATTGGGTTCGCAACGACGAGGCCTACGCTCTCATCCGGTTTGAAGCGATTCCGAGCACTTTGAATTTTTGAGCAAAATTTGATCCCCTGATCATGTTATGACAAGAGAGCATCTTTGCTCATTTACCCTTTCATCTAATTATATTGGTACTTCCCGAGGAAATGGAATACATTCCCTTTAGGCTATTATTTGGAACATAACTTTCATGACTCCCCAAAATGGAGTCAGCTATGCCTCCATAGTATTCATTCAACCTTGGCAAAAGCAATACTTTCTTTATGTTTCGCTCATCGAGAAAAAACATATCGTGCTTATAACTATACTCTTACATCATACGTGTGCATTACTTTGCACGTTTAGTATCATTCATACCTTACTGGTATTAATATCAGGCTTCCTATTATGAAGCTTCACACTGCATTCAACTCATGCATATTCATCATAATAGCTCACGCCTTCTCCTCACGCGACCATCGGCGGTGACCACGATCCGAACTAAAAGGCGCTTCGCATTTCGCGATTTCGGGATGCATGTTGCAGGGAACTCTGGTTCCTCGATCCCCGAAATCCGAAAACCCGAAAGACCGAAGCTAATGTTTTCTCGACTCTTTTATTCACATGACGCTTCGCTCGGAACCTGGGGTCAACTCCTAGACACACGTCAGGATGTCGTGTTTCGACGAATCCATGGACAACGCTCCATCATTTCCCAATAGCCGAAACCTCGAAGCTCTAGATCAAAGGCTCTCGTTGATTCAAATCTAACAGATACTATTCCTCCTGAGCTTGTGAGTGATGAGAGGTTATCAACCTTATCTTCTCCGTTGATCTACTAGATCTAACGGTTCATGGAATTTCGGTATTCCTCCCTCTGAGAATTCCACCGTTCGTTCAGACTCTTGCTACCCGAAATGTTGAAATTTCGGATCAGATCAACGATCACCAACAGCTCTCCAACCAACGGTTGTGACTATGTCGCGATTTCGCATTTCGCGACTTCGGAACTTCTGTTGTGAAGAACCTCGAATCCTTCGATCCTCGAAATTGCAAAATTTTGGAGTTCCCAATCTGACGATCCCAATTCTTCCACGATCTGACAGCTCAGATTTTGTCGGTGTTTCGCGTATCGAGATTTCGCGATTTCGTGTTTCACGAAGTCGAAGACCTTTCACCTTCGTTTTCTTGATCCCCGAAATTGTGAAATTCTCTTTGGACGATCAATGGTCCAGATTGCTCCTTGATCAACGACTATGATCTTTTCGCGAATTTCTCATTGCTTCTTCCAAGCCCTTTTGTTTTGCGAAATTTTGGTATCTCCTCGCAACTAACCAGTGTGCTACTTCTCCGAGATCGAACAACTTGAAACACTTCGGTTCTTTCTGAATGGATATTGATTCTCAATCCTATCCAATCTTCAAAACTCTTTTCTGAAGGATTTCTCCTGCTCAATCCTCCATACTTGTTCTTTCTTCGAACTTCAGTTTTCTGCGCTTCCTTTTGAACGCTTCAACTCTTCGAACTTAGAAACTTTTTCTAAGTGTTTCCTCTCAAGAATTAAAAACACTACTCCTCCTAGTATACTCCACGCTCAACCTTCGGAGTTTCAAACTTTAACACAAGCTTGATTCTATATGCATGTTCAGCATACCAATTTTCCCCGTTATCTCTTCTGAGCTTTTAAGTTACTTACATGACTAATCTCTTAGTCATAACTCATACGGACGTTACCCTCTCTTTATGGGAACAACCGACAAGGGTCACTCTTGGGAATTAGCAACAGTCCCAAAGGACTCCTCTTAATATTGCTTAAATAGAGTATCCTTGTTGTCGATTCTAACCATTATAGGTCAGGTAATCTGACCCTACATATTTTCATCAGTCCTTTCAATCATGGGAAGTTATATGCTCAGGGTTTAGTCTTTTTATAATGCAGTAATTATAACTTTCTAAGGATCCTACCAGTCCTTACCAAATTTCCTAAATCATGAAGGAATTCTTCATGAGGATCTTAATTCTTACCTAACCAGCCATCTCAATTGCAAGAGACTCTACCTGCTTTAGTAGGTCGCCATCGTCACACTATAACAGAACAACTCAGTCCATGTCCCTTTTTTTTGGCTCGTGGAGCTCCATAGCACAATTTATTCCACCTCTGTTATTCACACTCAGGTCTTATTAGTAATATTGATCAGTGCATCCCTACTCCTATAAGAGTAGTTATCATTTTAATAAAGGAACAATATAATTCTTTTGCTGGAATTCCGTAGAAATTCCCAAATTACAGTTTCATTCTGCAGTCCTTCTCCTTAAAGAGAAAATGCAGATAACAATATCTCCTTACGCGACTCGTACATGAGCCCAAGCAGGCCAAGTGTTGTAACCATGCTCTGATACCAATTTGTAACATACCCACTATGACATAATAATTTTTTTGCCTCTTCTCGAGGGACAGAATCCCCGAAGCCCTACGGGGGCCTAGCGCAGGCTAGCTCTTCCCTTGTCCAACTCCAAGCGATCGTTGGTTATGACCACAGGCTAAACAAACTGGGCGCCTTTTTGCATTTGGCGACTCAGCGATACGAGTGCGTCAAGTCTTTCAACTCTGCAATCCCCGAAACCCGAAATCTTACCTTCGAGGAGATCAACGGCTGCGAGTCTCCCCCTGATCTGATGGTCCTGGCCGTATTGGGATTTCGGTAACCGAGAGTTCAAAATGCAAGAGAGTCAAGTCTTTCGACTCTCCAAACCCCAAAACCCGAAATCTTACCTTCGAGGAGATCGACAGCTGCGAGTCTCCCCCTAATCCGACGGTCCTGGCCGTATCGGGATTTCGATAACCGGGAGTTCAAAATGCAAGAGAGTCAAGTCTTTCGACTCTCCAAATCCCGAAACCCAAAACTCGAGTTCTTGTATGAGACCCAACGACTCTCGATGTTTTGGATCCAACAGTCCAGATCTTTTCGGAGTTTCGTGAACCGGGAGTTCACGATGCAACGTCTCCAAAACTCTTGTCACTCCAATCCCTGAATTCCGATATGGGGATTCATGTAGGAGACCAACGATCCTTAAGGATTTGGATCCAACGATCCACGGGATTTCATAGATTTCCCCGAACTCTGACCGCTCACCACGCGTCTCCTCCGATGGACGGTCCAGATCCTTTCGGGACTCCTCCTTTCTGCCACAGAGCGCATCAGGGTTTTCGGGTACTGGGACTTCGCGACTTGCGAAGACAAGGGTTCTTTCCCTTTGGTTTCCCGGGTGCTGAAATGCCGACTAACAGCCACGTTTCCTCTACAAATGGATGGTCCAGGTAACTCCCATGGATCTTGGGATCTACGGTCCTGATTCCTTTGCTACTTGTGAAGGCTGAAAGGGGGTCGAGGCATTAACGCCTACGTTCCTCTCTCCAATCTAACGGTCGTGACAGACCTCAAATCCTCCGAAAGGATCTCGCTTGTTCATCTGGCAAACGTAAGGGTACTCTCTTTTGGTATTTGCAACTGGCTATCCTTCCTGAGCTTCGCCAGCTATGAAGGACTTGAGAGCTTTGCGCTCTTTCTCCTGGACTTGACTCTTAGAAGAGTCTTCAACACAACTATTGTGCTCCTTCATCGAGGGGTTTTGGGGTTCTATTTGATCGTAGAGAGCCTATGCATATTGACACTACCTCTCATGAGCTTAACAAACTTCGTCCTCCAAGGGACTCAGAACGACTAGGTGAGTAAACCATCGTACATGCAACTACGCCTAAGGTCGACGAGCTAACAGTTCGTGGCTCTAGCTTAAGACACTACAAAACTCCAGAATTTATGAGAACCAGTCATGTCCGACCCATATAATTCCTTACTTGCCTAATTATACAACCAAGCAGAAATAGGAGGGATACAATATATCCATTAAGCATTCATTCACATTCTTGAAAGCATGCACAGTATAACCAATTCATACACAGTTACAACTACATTACACAGGGTAGGAAATCACTTATCTATTACAGGTTGCCGCCAATCAATTGACTGTGGGTGTTCGTCCTTCCACCCGACCATAGGCTCAGAGGCATTCATTCTTAGCACTCTGGCCACCCCCGTGCCAAGCCATGATATCACCAGGGAATTCTCACAGTTATCGAGGGTTCTTTCTCTGTTTCATCTTCTGTTCGGGTCTTGTTTTCTACAACTCGGAGCTTTCTCACTCGGTTGTGGCCTCGACGAGGTTTATCATATGCTCTTCAGCATCAAGCTCGTGGCCTTCTGTTCGTGATTTGCTGGAGAGCTTCACGCCTCTCCCTTGCGAGCTTCCGCCCTCGTCTGGTGTCTGCCCTCTCCCGTGTGTGTGTGTCCCTC
Source organism: Picea engelmannii (assembly GCA_009831015.1). Classification (NCBI taxonomy): domain Eukaryota; kingdom Viridiplantae; phylum Streptophyta; class Pinopsida; order Pinales; family Pinaceae; genus Picea; species Picea engelmannii. Next base: position 479,222 of record ML786798.1, on the reverse strand, counting down.
TTACCTGGGAAGGTTTTTTTTTTTTGTCGACCTATCCGGTTCCTTCTGTCAGAAGGAAGCTCAGGTCCGCAGGTCCCTGTGGTACTTCGGACTGACAACCCATGTTTCCATTCATGGGGGTGGTTGGTGATTCAACCACTGGTCCTTTCTTCATTGACTGATTTTCTTTCCTTGGGATTCGAAGGAGGTTTGTCATCCTTATCAAGGGAGATTTGGGGTTATTTGACATATGAACCCTCTTGTATAGTTTTCACATTCTTCCTCTAGTGATATCATGGCCAGTACTTTCAAGGCTTCACCCCCACAGTCAGTTATTGGCAACTCAAACAATAATACATTTACATTTTCCTCATGCATTAGCATGGTAGTTCCTATTCTATGATTAATTACAAATTGGGGGAAACAGGGTGTTACAGTAGCCAACCTAACTATGTTCTCGAGGCTTTCCAAAACACTCAATGAATCAGCCAAATCATTGGCCCAAATATTTCGGCCATCAACTACTCTTGCAAACAAGATTTTGTCAGCAGGGAAACCAACCTCCTTAATGAGGCCGAGAGTCTTTGTTTCATGAGTAAGATCAAACCCAATAACAGAGATACCCTTCAAGCCAGTGATGGTCTTGTAAGTCTCAACAAGGATATCAACAAAGTAAGTCTCTACAAGAAGATTAACACTGAGCGATGTTGCATCCAAGTAAGAGTATGCCTTCGAAAAGGCCTCCAACTGATAAGCCTCAAGATCCATTACAAGAGACGGTTCATCGAATGAAAAAATGTTGCACCAACTACCTCCAACTCAGACACGACTTGCTTGTAAATTGGAAGGATTGCATCAAGAAGAGAAAGAATATTGAAGGTCTTTGCCATGCGCTTTGTGGGTTTAGATAAGAGAAAGTATGACACAGGTCCTACAATCACAGGCACAGTGTCGATTCCCATCTCCTTAGCCTCCTTGTCTTCCTTCCTTGCGCACATGGGTGTGACATGACCCTTCTCATATGCGAAGCCTGGAAAAATCGCACCTCCAAACTCTGCAAGCACTTGGCATAAATTGTCGATACCTTTCACACCTGTTACTTGATCACCATCATGGTTGGTGTTGCTTTTTAGCTTGCAATGATAGATATGCAGAAATTCTCGATACGCAGGAACCCTCGAACTCCTTGACACTTGCAGACACTTGACACATAGCAGTTTTTTTTTTAATTCTTAGTTTACTTCTGGGAATAATCCCACATTGAAGAGGAAACTCTATTCCGTTAGTTTATAAAACTGCAAATGTTTACAATCTACCATCGATGAAATGGGCCTAAGGCTATCCTTGGATGCTTGGCGCTGGTGCTTACTGTTGGTTTATGTGTTGTTGATAACCTGTGGTTATATGTGAGGGCGCTAGCTCATGGACTAGGAGCTTGGCCTTCGGGCCTCAAAATTTATGATAAAAAATACCAAAAATAAGAACCTTCATAAGCCCAAAAGCCAACTTTGCTCTTTAAAAGGCCAAAATTAATTTATAAAGCCAAAGGTATGGCTAACATAACCAATTTTGTAAGATATATAATTTTTTGTCATAAAGAGCCCACTCTTTATAATTTTGCCCAAAATAAGAAACATTGCCAAAGTACCTTTTACTTGATTTAATATGATGTGCAAGTAATTAGCTCAAAACAAGTTTTCCTCTTTTCCCTTGAGTGATGACCTTATCATGATAACATGACATAAAACCTTCTTAACATAGCTTAATGGAACTTTGGTCATAATGTGAAATTACATGAAAGTAACCAAACTGATGTTTTCCACCTACATCATGATTTGTTCTAGTCACCCAAGACCAAAAGCATATGATGTCGCTGCAAGAATAACACTTTTCCAGTAGCGTGCTTGTATCTGACAGATGTGTTGTTGGGACATAACACCAAATTAAAAATTATTTCCTCTTGTAGATCAGAGTACTAACACAAACATTGTTGATCTTATTGATACCTACATATGATTAGAAGAAGCACAACTCTAGAGTGATGCCCAAAAAGCATTACAAATAACATTGATGACCTTAGAGAAAGAGATAGTTGGAAAGAAGAAGAAGTCACCAATATGAGCATTTGACCTTGCCATTGAGACTAAGGTAGACAATCGTGTTGCACACATGAGGATTTAAAAAAAATCTTCCCCTTAATTCATTGGCATGCACAACATGCTTGAGACATTCATCAACGCAATTAGAGTTTTTCCAAAAGGTAGTTATAATGATAGAGCCCACGAGTCTCTCTCCAATGTTGGTAGTACTTTCGAGAGACATCACTTCACCCTCCCACAACAAATGGATGAGTTACAATAGTGACTACACTACTCCCTAGATCAATGCATGCCTTGAGATTTCCTCTATGAAGAGCATAGTTGACGAATGGTTAAGGGATAGAGATACGTGGGAAAATAGGGTAAGGATGTATTAAATGATTATGTAAACATCTGAGCACTTTCCATTGTTCACACCACCAATACAAAATTCAACCTTAACACTCGAGTTGGACCTCTTATGTGCACCACCTACAATGGTGCTTAATAAAATCCAACAACTCAATCATGTTGTACAACAAATCTCACCCCTCATAGTTTCTCATTATTACAAGATGCCTTTAGTGACAGAGCCCATATATTTATGTGATAGAAATGCATACAAAAGTTCTAGTCATTTCTATTGAGATTATTCAATAGCACTACATCAATGAATTCACAAGTTTGAGTAGCACTCAATAGTAGCAGGGTCTTGCTCTTCTACAACTTCATGGTTGATCAGGTGCACCCATAAATTGTTGGAAATTCGCAAAATGGTTTTTAATGTAAATTTGGAAATTCCACCTCAACCTCGAGGTTCCTTGGAGAAAACCACATATATATAATATATATTTGATTTATTTATTCCAAGTGATGTCTTACAAGTTGTAGGGCTCTCTTATTTATACATATATTACTATGATACACATCTTTTCATAAGGAAACGTCTATTTATGATCGTACATTAATTATGTATGATATCTATTATTAATTTATTTACTTACTTATATTTTATATGGATATATTACATGTCATCCCCTCTTGAAATGCTTCATCCTCAAACCATTGTTAAAGATGAGTATCTTGATATTATATTCTGCATTTTCCTAGGTAGCTTCATCTTCCAATAGGTTCCTCCACTCAATAAGGTATTTATTGGCGTCTCTTGAACTAAGGGCCTTGTTTTGATTTTTGAGATACCTTTTGATTCAAGTGATAGACTTTGCGTGTATAATAGAATATCATTTTTCTAAACATATCTTTAGTTTGTCGAAATGTTGTTTTTTGTACTTTCTTGACTATCTTCTTCATTTTTGGGTTTTTAATATATTTTTCTTAAACATTTGAGAACCATTCAATTTTCTCAACTAGAAGATTAAGAGGATTTTTCACACTTGCACTCAATTCTTCATAGCTGTGATTTTTAACTCCATCGCCCTTATTAAAAATACAACAAGCTTATGTTTGCCTTGCCCACACCATTCCATTGCACCAAGAATAACAAATTTGTAAAACAAGTAATAATATGTCATCCTCATTTACTTCCCAAACCTAAGTTTGTTTCTATCAAGCCCGCAGGGGTGTAGACCGATTGGCAAGTGCCGTGTAAATGGAAGGAAATATGTAAAAAGAGGTCTCAAGGTCGATTCTCACCTCGATTTACTTGGTGGGCATGCTTGCGGGCTGTGTGTTTCTCCCTAGGGGTTATAAGGCAACCGACAGGATTCGACCCCGTGTCACGCGAGTACGATACTGTCATTGTTACCGATTCCCCTTGTAGAATATATATATATATATATATATATATTTGTTTCTATCAAATGGGAGAAAAGTGAGTGCAAACTAATTGAATGGTTGAGTGTACACACTTTTCATATGATCATCCCACCTACATCCACTTTTGAGGTCATCTGTAGTGTAAATATCCTTGATGGGTACTTCTTGTCATGTTGCTCACATATTGCATTGAATGTTTTGAACTTAGAGGATATCATGCATCTCTTTCTATTATTATCAACATCAAATCACCTGGGTATTTATGAATCATGAAATAATCCAATAAATATAGCTTACCTTTCCATGAGATAGGCATGAGAATTTTGTTGGGCCATCTACACCATGCAAGAAGTGACTAGCTTTTTATGTTTACATCTAAAGACAACATGTGTGTAGGAGGTCCTCAATGATCATAAGTCCCCCATAACATTATCAATCAATGCCCAACTACTATCCTCCCTTCACATTGATATACCTCCCTAGACTTTTATTTTCTATTTCCTAACATATTGTCATTGTCTCCAAAGGCCTAAAATCTCGATTAGAACTATCATCCACATCCACTATATAAATGAAGGGACATTGTAGATGATGGCATATCCAACACACCAATGTCTTATTGCTAAGAAAGGGTGGTCTACAATTTGATTGATCATTGGGCACCCTAGCCTCAATAAAAGTTAAATTAGGATTTTTCAATACCCGATTAGGGAATGGTTCTAACTACTTGCCTCAAATATCACACTCTAGAAGCTTGATATCTTAGCCATGACACTCACTCTAGTCATCACATGGAAGAAAATCTCGTAGTTTGAATGTTGTTGAGGTGTAGTATCAACCAAATATAGGTGATGTGCCTTGAAGTTTCACCTTTCCACCTCCATTGCGTGCAAAAGTGGAGGTGTTGTGCCTTGAAGTTTCACAACTTTCAAAGTGGAACTTTCCCAAATCCGAACCAATGGATTCAAGCGAGGGTAAACCCTAGAAATGCAAAGGGAGGTTAGGAAGCCTCACCCAAACATGAGCTGAGGAGAGAGTATCAGAAGATGGATTGAAAGAAGGAGACCAGGGTTTCATAAACAAACCTGAATTGCCCCAAAACCACGAGCCTGAGCTAAGAATTAGATTACGATCTTCCTCAATGTCAAACTCAACAATGAAGAAACCTTTAGCGCAGGGATGAATGAAATCTCGTTGTTGCATGATAGGAAACCAGGTGGTTGTGATCCAATTTTTGAGATCAACTAACTTTGGCCAAAAACCATTGAAACGACAGACCAAACTCACGGATCTGTAGTAGTATTCCTCCTCCTTGACATCTTGAACCATATGGATGATAAGGGGAGGAGCTTCCTGAACCAGAAGAGACGATGAAGAGAGATCTGAGTTCAGTTGAACAACCTCACGAAAAGAGGCCCTAGATTTCGAAGCTGAGACTGGCCTGGACCCCGAGCTGGAGTGAAAAACCCCACCGCCTAGGGCTCCCGTAGAGAGGGACATGACCACGGCCATTGAGGGCGAAGGAGATCGGCTGCAAGCCCGCAGCGCAGAGAGGTCGCGTGCGGCCAGGGTTAAACCCTAGCCGTTGCGCACCAAGGGAAGAGCGACACCATATTAAGACTATCTAACAATTATTTAAACACCTAAAGTAGAATCAATTTAAAATTAAACTTACTATAAGGCTGTTGGGAACATTTGTCGCTACGATGAGACAATAGATTACAGTGTATCTAAAGTAAAGTCGTTATTTATACATATATTATATATTATTATGAGACATGTATTTTCATAAGAAGCGATTTATTTATGATTGTACATTAATTATGTCTAATATTTATATTTACTCTAGTTACTAAGTTATATTATATCTAGATATATTGCATTCCTTGGACCTATTCCTGTGAGCTTTCAAATTTAGAGTTGATTAAGTAATATAAATTATGAAAATATATATTTCATTAGGGTATGTATACCTCCGTAGACTTTAGCAGTCACTCATGCTCTGAGGGGGTCCCTTCTCCCACAAACAAAGGGGTTCTTATACACCAATTTGGTGTCTGGCTTGGCCGCGACCTTAAAAATAGATTATTATTAGTATTGGTATTATAAAGAAATTATAAATGCAACAAACCAAATACAATATACAAATAAGATGGAATATGCAAAATAGGCCCTTGTATTATGACAATCAAGAGGAAAAAAGCAATGTTCACTTGCCTCTTAAGGTGGAGCGACCTTTCACTAAGAAAAAGCTCCAAATACAACAATAATCGATATAACATTCCATTGCCTCCTACCTCTTTAAATATATTCTCAATATTAAAACCCTAACTATTTGTGGTCCCATTATTAATGAGTAGCAACTACCTAGTGAGCCTTATAAGGTTGACCCTTTTACATTAAATAACTACCCATTACTATCTAATGGGCCTTATTCAAAGAGGTTGGTTGCATACATCAATTGACTAACTCCTAGGTAGCCTAAAGTAGGGAGGTTAAGTAGGACCCTAGCATGCCCCCCCCCCCCTTCAAAAGAAATGATGTCCTTCAGGTTGGAGGTGAGGAAATTGCTACATAATCCTCGTTGGTTCCCATGTGGCATTTTATGGCTGCCTATATTTTCTTTGGATAGGTACTTCTAGGACAATACTTATATATAATCTCATAATCATACCCCATCATCTTAGTGACCCACTTATGTTTCTTTGGCAATGATAACCTTTGTTCTAGAAAATACTTCAAACTATAATGTCTAGACTTATTTAGAAATGCCTCCTTGTGAGATATGAGCACTAGGTCTCCATTGCACGAAGGATGGCCATCATCTCTTTCTCATATGTGGATTTACCCAAATTGTGGTCCCACAACTCCTTACTGGTGAATGCCAAGGGCCACCCCTCTTGCATCAAAACTGCTCCAAGACCTTTGCGTAAAGCATCACATTCCAGGACAAAAGTCTTAGTAAAATATGGCATTGCTAATACTTAGTACTATTTGCAATGTTCCTCAATCCTTAGACTGAAACATAAACTGGGTATTATAAATGCATTAAACTAGATACAAGAGACAAATAAGATGGAATATGCAAAACAAACCCTTGTATAATGATAATCAGAAGAAAGAAAGAAATGTTCACTTGCCCCTTAAAGCGGATGGCCTATCCATTGTTATCTAAACAACTATCCACATTAAATAACTATCCACTACTATCTAATGGGTCTTATTTAAAGAGGATGGTCGCATACATCAATTGACTAACTCCCAGGTAGCTTAAAGTCGGGAGGTTAGGATAGGACCCTAACATGCCCTTCCCCTTGAAAAGAAGCAACGTCCTCAAGGTTGGAGGTGAGGAAATGGCTACATAATCGTTGTTGGTTCCCATGTGGCATTTTCTGGTAGCATATCTTTCCAATGGATCATTACTTCTCGGATGGTGCAATGGTGCAATTGACACTCTTTGGTATCCAATACTGCCTCTTGTTGGAGCCAAAAAGAACCTTCTTCGTGAAGTTCTGGTAAGCTAGTTTGCACCTTGCAATTCAATCCCACAACTTTCTTCAAACAAGACATGTGAAAGACTGGATGAATCTTGGAGTGGGCTAGAAGATCGAGTTTGTAGGCCACTTGTCTAATGTGTCGAATGATATTATAGGGTCCATGAACTTTGGTGTTTATTTCTGGGGAATTTTATCTTTGAGTGATGTTTGTTTATAAGGTTGAAGGTGAAGACACACATGATTCCCTTCTGCAAAAGAATGTTCTAAGCAATGTTGGTCAGATTGTTGTTTCATTCTATTTTGAGCCATAACCAATTTGTCCTTAAGTTTGTGGAAAATGGATTCTCTAGTGTGAAGTGATTTATCCACTACATGAACCTTGTAGGTGCCTAGTAAATAGGAAGTCATTGACAAGGGCTTTTGGCCATAGACTACTTCATATGGTGTCATTTTGGTAGCTCCATGACAAGTGGTATTGTACCACCATTTTGCAAGGAGAATCCATTGTCCCCATTGGTGTGGATTTTCATAAGCTAAGCATCACAAGTAGGTGTCTAAGCACTTGTTGACCACTTTGGTTTGACCATTTTTTTGATGATGGTACACAATGCTCATGTTTAGTTGGGTACCTTGAAGTTTAAACAACTCCTGCCAAAATATTATATTGAATGTTGGGTCCCGATTTGAGACAATGGAAGTGGGCATGCCATGCAACCTAAAAAAATGATCCATGAAATCCTAGGTAACTGAGGAGGGGGTAAATGGGCGTGATAAGGCACAAATATGAGCATATTTGGAAAGACGATTGGCTACCACCATGATCACTAATTTGTTACCAACTCTTGGAAGTCCCACGATAAAATCCATAGAGATATTTGTCCATATATGTGTTGGGATCAGTAGTGATTATTATGTCCTTGGCATCTTCACTGTCTTCCCCTTGTTTCATTGGCAAGTGTCACAGGTTGCTACAAAATCCTAGATGTTTTTTTTCATGCCTTGCCAATAGAATGAGGGCTTAGCTCTTTCATAGGTTTTATGAAAGCTAGATTTACTCACTGTAGGTGATGAATGTAATTCCTCTAATACCCTTAGTTTTAAAGTAGAAATTCCAACCAAAACAATGCACCCTTTATACTTGAATGTATCTTGCTCCCATGTATACCCTTTGGAAGGGTTGATATCTTCCTGAAGCCTTTGGACGAGTCGAACTATAATGTCATTTTCTAGCCATTCTCGATGGGCTTCCTCAAGCCAACCTAGAATGGCTAAAGATAAGGAAAAGAAGGATCCATTCACCTCGAATGTCCTGGATAAAGCATCAACCACCACAATTTATTTACCCTTCTTATAGATAATATCGTAATCACACCTAGTATCTTAGTGACCCACTTAAGTTGCTTTAATGATGATAACCTTTGTTCTAGAAAATACTTCATACTATGATGGTCGGTCTTAGTATAGAAATGCCTCTCTATGAGATATGGGTGTTAGGTCTCCACTACATGAAGGATGGCCATCATCTCTTTCTCCTATGTGGATTTACCCAAATTGCGGTCACACAACTACTAAGTAATGAATGCCAAGGGGCACCCTTCTTGAGTCAAAATTGCTCCAAGACCTTTTCCCAAGGCATCACATACAAGGACAAAAGTCTTAGTAGAATATGACATTGCTAATAATTGATTATATTAAAATACCCTTGATGTAGGGAAACATCTTATAATTGATCCTCTTATGGAAGGAAACAACTCTTGTTCACTTGCCTCTTAAGGTTGGGAGACCCCTTAATGAGCTAAGCTCCAAATACAATAGATTCCACATCTCTCATAAGGAGGATTACATCCTTATTTATAGCTAACAATAGAACCCTAATCACAACAACCCCTTAACTACCCACTGGTATTATCGGACTAATCGATAAGTGCAGACACAAAAAAATCTCCCTAACTTCCACAGGAAACTAGAACAAAACAAGACATAATACATATTTCACCTTAAACTTCATTGTCATATAAACTAGTTTAGAGAGGTACAAGTGACAAACCTTTTAAATGACGCTTGATCCTCGTTAGTGTCATCCTTGTAGCTCCTTCTTTGAGTTTTCAAAATGGTGAGCCTGACTAAGAAGTACAAACCGACAAAGAGGGAAAACAAAGATATATATATTCCAATGAATTCTATGTATAAGATCAAGGAGTTATACAATAAAATTTAAGATACCTTTACAGGGAAGAAATGTATTGTTGCATTATATTAAATGGAAAGTGGAGAATACAACCCATGCCTTGATGTTGCAAGGTCCCCTTTCAATGGTTCTTTGTTCCAACACACACACCTTTGCTCCAATGCCTTGGATGAAGAAGATCCACAATCTGACTTAGAGAACTAAAGCAAAGCTCTCAAGCATAATGTGTAGTAGAACCCTTCATGCAAATCTTAGCCTATTCAACCTTATCCTTTTCCATGAGAGATCCCTCATTATATAGTGTGAAAGAGAGATGTATGAGGAGATTAGGATGATCCCACTAAATCGGAGAAGCGAGTAAGATCCAAACCGATGGGAGGCCACCTCATCTTCTAGAAGATTCCCTTCTAAAACATTCGTGAAATTTGACTTTTCATTTGCTTTAAGCATCTTTGCACCCTATGCACAAGAAGCATGCGACAATGTCACAGTCTAGTTTTAGTGCAGAGTGCGACGATCATGCATTGTCGCACCCCATGCATATAACAAGGTGCAACGACCTTCCTTGTTATGGTTTTTGAAAGAGGAAAAGCAAACCACTTTTCTCATGGAGAAAGTCTCTTTTAATATTTTCAGGGAACATGTGCACATGGTGTCAGCTGATCACTGAGGTGACCAAAATAATGTGTAACATAATGCCCCTCAAAATATGAAGTTTTAACTCGTGACAACTAGAATACTTTGTAGAATGTGTGTGTCGAAAACAAGGAGTGCATCGATCGAGAACCTGCAAACAATCAAGCATATGCATAATAATATACCATCTTATGAGGTAGGCATTCCCATGCTCAGACTAAAAGTGACTCTAATCATAAGTGTCAAGTGAGTCATGGCCACTAAACATACACTGTGGATCCATGTCATCATGATTCAGCATAGCCACCAAAAATACACTGTGGATCTATGCTCTAAAAGAATTCAAATTCAGACATAGCTACGAGACATACACAATGGATCTATGTGTTAGTACAAACTTATGAATACTCCGTCGCAACCTGGACCAAGATGATGAAACCCAGGGTCTTCATTTCCATCGTCTCTAAGTATGAATCTAGCCATGTGATTATAGATGTCGAAGTCGAACATGGTAGAAACCACTTGATTACCGGTCATTAATGAAAACCATTAACAAGTGTGAGGGAAATAACCATTGATGTCAATGACTCCCAAGGTACTCTAGTACAATCCAACGAATGTGAATAAATGAGTTGAAGTCGAACACTTGATGGAATCTTCCAATCAGGGGTCAATGATGTGAACCCACTGTTGAAAGCGAAGAAGCCTTCCATTGAGGCATGCGGGCTCTAAGGTACTAAATGATTTCTAAATCTTGTTCCTGGATAATGAGTTGAAGTCGACAGGAAAAGACTCATGATAAGAGGGCCTTGACGTATCCCCCATCATTGACACAAAATATGTAACAAATTTGAAGTAGATCAGAGTATGAAGTGATTCAGAACTGACACGGGGAGGTCAACATGGTGGAAAATTTATAACTGCAGATGGTCGACTCGATAGAAAGCTTGATTAGGTTGGACTTCTCTTGAACATATGAATGACACGACAATTGTCTTGGAAGCATTGAATCAAGGAGGACCCAACATATGAACTTGTGGATGGTCAAACGAGAGACAAATGGATTTCCCAACTCGGATACAATGATGAAGGGGCGTGTCATGTTCAAGAACGACTATTACTGCCACTAACACAAATACATAGACACATTCCTTTCCCAATTTCCCCCCACCATTTCTAGCGAGTACCTCTTTATTTTTACGCAAGCTTGAGGAGGATAACTTATGCTTGTAAATGTAAGCTCATCCTTCAGACGAGTTCCTCAGAGTATGTTTAACGAACCCTAAGAAGAGTGGTTTGATCTCGTATGGGTCTTTCAATGTTTGTTTAATGAGTCCAAAGAAAGAAAACTCAGGGGTTTTTCATTTTTAGAGAGTCTGAAAAACACTTAAAGAGAACTCCATCAAGTCCTTTTTCGTAAGTTAGTCTGATGAGACCGAAAAAGAGATAACCTACTGCTCATCAAATGTTTTCTTCAAATACTTTTACGAGCGTGAAAAGAACAAGGTCGCTCGGCCATCTTTTCATGTTTAGGGAGCTTGAAAAGAGCTTAAAGGATACTCCTTAGGTTTTTTTTTTCGTATTACCAATGCGAGTACAAAAAAATGACAAAAGACTACTCGATCGCATTCTCATGGTTTCACAAGCGTGAGAAAGAATTAAGACTCTGCTTGGAGTTTTTCCTGAAAAACCCTAAAAGGATCTGTACATAAGAAAAATATGCAAAAACAAATAAAAAAGAGTGGACCCTTGTTCAAATGTCTCATCTCTAGTCCTTTTAATCTGCAAACGTCAACACTTTGCCAAGTTGTTAAGACTTTAGGGCATGGATAAAATATAAAAATAATATAATTTTGCAAATAAAAAGTGGCAAAAAACCATAAAATAGGCCAAAAACACCATTTTATCATTTCATTTGCAAATTTATACAAATAGTGCTCCAAATCCCTTTTTCTCCCCGAATTTCAACTGTCGATTGCGGAGCGTGTGGTGGATCATTTTGCGAACCATATCCGTCAAACAGGTAATCTTCTTCTTCTTCATCTTTTCATGGTTTCAAAATTTGTTTTCATTGGTCAAATTTGGGTGTTGGGTCGTTTTTTTGGGGCTACCTGCACGTTGAGATCGTCGCAAGTCCCCTATATCATGAACTGCGACGATCTTGGATCGTCGCAGGTGACCCTATAGGTAGGGTGCGACGAATTTGCTATGTGTGAAAGCGCAAGCCTATGATGACCGCAACCAAAAATTTAAAAAGATAAACTTAGCTAGAAAAAACCCCAGGAAATAATGTTTTATGTTTCTAACTTTCTTTTAATGTTCCTTGGCAGGATTTCCTTGGTCAAGATGCTCGAGTGGCGTGAGCGAGAGAATGAGGAAGAGGATTATTTCACCAAGAATGACCCGGGGACAGTTATGTCTTTAAGGCAATGTGGGTTACTCAAGTTTTTTAGGATTTAGGGCATGAGAGCCCAATTGAGGCTGCTAGAGTATTTGATTCACATGTGGGATGTGAACGAACACACATTTCACGTGGGTGTTCATACACTCACAATAGATATAGAGGATATCTATTTTCTGACAGGGTTGTCTCGCCATGGTTCACGGGTATCGCTCACAGGCAACATGGGTGGAGGTGAACCTATGGATTACTACGTTCGCCACCATTGTGTGCCAGGTACCGAAAAACACAGTGGCAAGGTAGCCATCAGAGATATCTGAGATTTACCGTTGCGAACCATCCTTTACACCATTACTTGCATGGTAGGGAGTGCAACTCCCCATATGGATTTGCAAATCCATTTTCAGTATGCGATAGAGTGCATGGAACCTAGAGTCTTCAACTGGTGTGAGGGTGTCCTGAAAAGCATGAAAAAACAACTCACGAAGTGCCAAGACAGTCGGTTGAAACAATTTGGATACGGGTCCATTTTTGGTGTCCTTATTTCTGGAGAGAGTTCTTATCCTACATCTACAGGTGGAGTGGGGTATTCCCGCTCCACAGGATCCACAGATGAAGAGGTGGGTGGATCAAATGGCTCGAGATGGTGGTTTTCCCATCGTCAAGTATGATGATGTTTTCTTCCAATGGATGAAGAATCAACTACTCATGGTGGAATATTATGCATATGCCGGGACAGATTTCCGTGGGGATCCAGATCTAGATCTTCATGATGTATCCCAGTGGGGGGACATAGGTAAGAAGAAAATTTATGTTTATATAGTGTTTTTTATATTTTAATTATATAAAATGTTTTTTGTGTTATTTATCCAATGACTAATCAAGTGCTCTCAAAAATGCAGATGTGGGGCCTTATTGTCCGTCGGGATCATCTCCTATCCAGAGGCAAGGAGAGAGAGGTGTTGTAGCAGGGGTAATTATCACAGATCTCGAGACTATAGAACATAACCTGGAGGGACTAACCATGAATGTCCCTGATGCCACGGTGGATGGGCTTCTTAGGCACTATCAAAGCCACACAATGGGCATATCTGCATCTATCCGTCGACTGCTCCGTAAATTATCACGGGCAGTCACTTGTTATAGCGAGCAACATCCTTGATTCTTTTTGTACATGAAACCATGAGCTTCACATTTTGATATTTTGGTCTTCAGAAAAACACTTTTTTGTAACTTTTATCGTTATAAATATATAAAGTTCCTACCGACTTACTTGTTTTTGTAAAAAAGTGTGATTGAATTTATAAATGTCTCAAATGTCTGTCTAACACATAATTAGCCAATGCATCAATCAATGTATTTAGACATCTAGGAATGTGTTGATATTCAATGTAATCAAAATGTCTTTCCAAGAGGCGAATTCGTAAATATACATGTAACAAAGTAGAACTTCAGATGGAATAAATGTTACTCAACTGTAGTACTACTAACTGTGAATCAAGTCATACAATAAGATGATGGATGCCAAGTGAAACGATGTAAATTAACAACTCGATAACTGCGCTATACTCCGTGATATTATTAGTTGCACGACCAGGGAAAACATCATGTAGATTGATCAATTAATCTGTAGGTGCATATGTTGCCCAAGCAACAAACACTAAGTTTTGAGTACTGTGACTAGCACCATCAACAAAGACGATACAGGGTAGCGAAGACACTGACATATGGAAACCAAACACAATGCAAGGTAAGCAACTGAAAGGTGGAAACAAAAAATGAAAAAGCACATGAATATGATACACTAAAAATACACAACACTCGTGCAAAAAATGATTTAAGCATAGTACTTCTTCAAGTAAAGCCCATTCCTGGGTTCACTCAAAGTAATTCCATCATAATCTACCAGCTCATAAGCCCCTTTCTCCAACACTCGTTTCACAATATAAGGGCCCTGCCACATGGGCTCGAATTTACCGACCCCTAGTAAGTCACGATATTGTCCGTAAAGGAGAACTAAATCACCCTCAGAAAATACATGTGGTTTGACATGATTGTCATATTGATATTTGACACGTTTTTTATGAGTTTCAATGACTAAGGCAACATCACGACGGGTCTCGTCTAATTGCATCAAATACAAAAGACATTCCTCTTTTGCTGAGGTGTTAGGGAGGAGTTCGACAACTAGTTTCAAAGATGGGATTTCACATTCAATCGACATAATTGTTTCAATACCATATACTAATTGGAAAGGTGTGAACCCTGTGGCAGACTTAACGAATGTTTGATAGGCCCATAATGCCGAGAAGAGCATCATGTGCCAGCTTGACTTGTTAATCCCTACCATCCGTCGAAGCATAGTAGTGAGAACTTTGTTGATTGCTTCAACCTGGCCATTGGCCTACGGATAATAAGGGGTTGAGTTTTCATGTCGAAGACCCAACTTCTCGGTAAGTTTAGACATCATGAAATTGTGAAAATGACTACCATGATCAGTGACGATGGTTTGAGGGACACCAAACCTAGTAATGATATGATTGAATATGAATAACACTGCAATTTTCCCATTATTATCAAATGTAGGCATCGCCTCGACCCACTTAGTGAAATAATCCACAACTACGATGATGTATCTGTTGAGTCCATTTTTGTGCTTCCATAAACCATACTTTTGCCT
>ML786798.1:385675-457029 GCA_009831015.1 Picea engelmannii | reverse complement strand
TTTACCATTTAGAAAAACAAGTGCTGATTACTGTCATGAGATCTATGAAGATGACTTCTGAATAGGAGCTTAGCATCTCTTTCACATTCAGCCTTAGAATAGGTTTTATGCTTACTGTTTTTACCATTTAGAAAAACAAAGTGTTGATTACTGTTACGAGGACTATGAAGATGACTTCTGAATAGAAGCTTAGTGTCTCTTGCACAGTCAGCCTTAGATAGGTTTTTGGGTTATCTCCATAAAAGATAAAAACTATCTCTAAAATCCATATACTTTGGACATGCCTCTAAGTCTTACAAACACCGGATTGATAATAAATGCACTCTAATTTACTTGGGTAGATTTAGAGCTCAACAGTATCCATGCCCCCTGACCGAGTGAGGGTTACATGTCATGAAATCAATGCCCCATTTAGCGAATGGACCAATGGAAACTACAGGGTGAAGAGGAGAAGGATGAGATCGGATCTTATTGTTGTAGGTTTGACAAGCGTGGCATTTATGGACGATGGTAATGCAATCGTTAACAATGAAGGCCAGAAATGACCAACTCATAAGATCTTTTGGGCAGTGACATACCCAGACATATGACCGCCACATGCTCCAGAGTGACAATCATTTAAAGCTTTCTTAGCTTCATCATAAGTGAGACATCGTCGAAATATGGAATCAATACCACAACGGTAAAGGGTATCACCAAGGATAATGTATTGACGGGCTTGATACCGAATACGATGACGATCTGTACTAGAAAGATTAGGTCGGAAAGTTTGGGTTTGGAGATAAATGATAATGTCTCCATACTGTATGTCATCGAAACTAATCAGAAAGAGAGATTCATCAGGTAAGGAATCCTTTGCCACAGTTTTTGTTTCAGTAGAGGGAAGGTCACATATCAATTCGACAAAAACCAAAGACTTCTTTGATTTGGCACGTTTGAATTCCAAATCAAGCTCTTGGAGAATAACTATCCATTTAGAGTACTTGCCCCCAACAATTGTCGAGTGAGAATATGTTTCATGGGGTTGCAATTGGAAATGACTATGGTTCTGTGTAATAATATGTAGTGACAAAAACGTTGAACAACTGCCAGGGCCAGTTTTTCCACATGTAAATATTTGGTTTCGGTGGTCTTGAGACTGCAACTCAAATAGTATATAACATGTTCATCATGCGAAGCATCCTCTTGGACTAGAACCATAGCAATGGTAGAGTTTGAAGCAACCAAGTACATGAAATAATCTCGACTATAATCTGTTGGAAACAACAATGGTGTACGAGTTAAGGCGAGTTTCAAAGCTTCAAAGGCTTTGTTGGCAGTGTCGTCCCATACAAAATCGTAACCTTTCTTAAGAAGCCGAGTAAATCCTTTCGTTAATTCAACGTAATTGGGAATCAACGTAAAAAGTTTGCCTTCCCTTGCAAACTTTGGAGTTGGCGAAGTGTGGAAGGAGGAGGTAAATTGAGGATAGCCTCAACCTTCAGGGGGTCTACTCTAATCCCATGTATAGACATGATAAAACCAAGAAGTCATCCAGACTACACACAAAAAATGTATTTGTGTGGATTCAATCGTATGCAATAATAACGAAAGCATATGAAAATGGCTCGTAGATGTGTCGGGTGATCTTGACGACGCATAAAATGTGCCAGTAGATCATCTAGATAGGGTTTTACAATGTGCTTAATGTCATGAAAAGTATAAGACATAGTGCACTGAAAAGTTGCACCAACATTTTTGAGACCAAAAGGTAGTTTCCGGTATGCGAAGGTTCCCCAAGGGAAAATAAAAACAGTCTTATGTTGATCCGCGGGCAAAACATTGATTTGATTATAGCCGGAGAAACCATTCATCAAGGAGAAGATTTCACTCCCAACACAGTCGTCAACAATCTGGTCAACGAAAGGGGTTGAATAATTGTATTTGGGACAAGCTTTGTTTATATCCCTATAATCTACACAAACACAGATCGTGCCTTGTTTCTTGTTAACTGGAACAAGATTGGACACATAATCAGTCAAAGCCACAAGATAGACAAAGCCAACTTTAAGAAGCTTTTCAACTTCGAGTTTAATGGCGACAACTTTGCATGGATGTACTAGGTGAAGTCTCTGTCGAACGGGTTTAGCATCCGGGTAAGTCTTAATCTCATGCACAACAATATCAGGATTAATACCAGGCATCTCTTCGTAGCTCCAGGCAAAAACGTCACAATTTTTTTGGAAAAGAGCTTTATAAGTACAAACCTCATCAATAGAACATGAGGCACCGATGTGAATATTTTCCACGACTTCAGATTTAATCGAGATATCAAGAGGGACAGTAGGTGAAATATTACCAAAGTTCCCTTCATATAAAACATCACATGTTGATTCAAGAACAGAGGAAATAACAACAACGATAGACATAGTCGAAATCCGTTGATAACTCT
The DNA here is from genome assembly GCA_009831015.1 of Picea engelmannii. Taxonomy (NCBI): domain Eukaryota; kingdom Viridiplantae; phylum Streptophyta; class Pinopsida; order Pinales; family Pinaceae; genus Picea; species Picea engelmannii. The sequence continues at coordinate 454,598 of ML786798.1, read as the reverse complement.
CTATGGTCTCAGGTTCCAGAAAGAGAATAAATCGATGATGCTCATCATCCCATGGAGTATCTTCCATAGACATAACTTTCATGATCATCTCATCAGTGGGAAAGATCACGTGAAATGGATCAGGAGACACATCACAGAGAGAAAGAGGAGAAGGAGTTGTCGATTGAATAGGTTGATAAGCTGATTCTACCGAACTCAAAGGCATTCGGTCTCCGTAACAGATACATTCGTCAATCTAGGTACTATCCATGGGTCATAAGACTCAAGGGTTTCAATAATAGAGGTCGATATCATGTTAATCGAGGCAACAAAAGGAGGAGGAATATCGGTTGGTGGAATAGGAAAAGTACCCATCAATGATGAATATTTTAATAGACCCACACCGACATTCTCATAACCAAGAGGTTTTTTCACGATGAAAGGTACATTGCTAGTACGTGAATTAGAATTAAAGAAGGCTAGTTGATCGACAGTAATGAATTTTCCTTGGTGCGAGAAACATAACACACAGAAAAGAGTAGAAACAATTGCGCGCATGGAATCAATCCAACTACGACCAAGTAGAAGGTTGTAATAAAGTGGTGCATCAAAGACCTCAACCTCAAAATTAACCGCCTTACCTTCTAACATAATAGACAATTAAGGAAGAACACCATAAGGTTTAAACCCTGTACTATTAAAAGCCTTAAGAGTATTGTGTGACTCGGTAAGGGCAAGAGAGCCAATAGCTTTCCAACAAGTGACAGACATGACATAAGTCGAGGCTCCTTCGTCAATAACAGTTTGACAAATATTCTTATTTTCCACAACAACTTGTATCTGAAATGCTAATTGAGGAGGAAGCCTTGGAATATGATCTTCCAAGTCAAAGATTATCAGATTAGTATCGGTAGGATCAATTCCACCAATAGCCTTTAACAATGCCTTTCGTTGAGTAGGACAACTTTGAAGGACTTCAAGAGCCGACATCACAGAGGGTGCTTGCACAAGGTCTTCTACAATACTGTAGTTTTGGGCAGGATGTGCATGAGGATTAAATGACGACTTTCAAAAAATGCCCTTGGGAGGAGGACGCAGAACTGTATCTAGGCCCGGTCGTTCGAGATGAAGAGGATTGTTCAGAGGTGAAGTTGGTGGAGGAGGTTGAACCAATGGAGGTGGTGAATCATCAACTTTCTCTTTCGAAGGAGAATAATCTTTGGCTCGAGTTGCACCTGCAGCTTTGTTCTTCTTGGAGTCACCAGTACACATAAGTACATAAGACGTGGTAGAGGGAGAAGATTGGTCATGAATGACCAACTGGGCCTGTTGCTGAGAAGGAAACGATTGTGACAAGACGACGTGTGTAGGAGGTGTCCCGATCCCTTGCAGGAACTTAGTAACATCAACACGTTGTGGACAATCTTTCATATAATCGTCCTCACCACAGATAAGGCAAGGATAACGAGGTTTACGCTTGTCTTTATCATCAACAGACTGGGTTTTGGGTTTCTCATATTGTTGATTATTATTTTTTTCCTACTTATTCTTACCCTTCCCTTTCTTTTTATTTTGATTTTTATCGGTAGGTGTAGATTGAACCAAATTAACTTCAGAGGTTTTACCGGGAGGAGGAGTCAGAGTAGGAGTATTTTGTACAGTAGGAGTAGTAGACTTGGGATTGGCATAATTGGCTTGTCTAGACTGAGTCTCAGCATGAAAAGTGCCAATCACGCCATCAACAACATGAGAAGCTACTAGAGGTGTTGGGGTAGGATTTGTAGATGGACGAGGAGCATTAGGGATCAAGTCATATAGTGTACATATTTGGGAATAAATGAGATCCAGATTTTGAGCACGACTAATTGCCTGCTCTTCAGTGATGACACCACCCATGGAAACATCACAGGCTATAGGACCAATGAGTGATTTGGTAAACCACTCGGCCAATAGTTGATCAGGAAGGGGAACTTTGATTAAGCGTCTTCGCCTCCTCCACCCATGAATATGATCAGAAATGTGAGTAGAAGAGGATTGGTTAAATGAACTGAAAATTTCAGTTCATGTCTCATATCGTATTGGCAATTGGTAATGTGTTAAGAATTCCATGGCTAAGGTATTGAAGTCATTAAAGAATCCTCGTGGTAACTCAATATACCATTTGGCTTCCGAACCCATAAGAGTTCGTTGGAAAAGACGTAATCTTATAGAGTCATCCATCAATGAGTTGGACGAACACCAAAGATGGAATGTCATGACGTGATTATTTGGGTCCTCTCTCGATCGACTGTCAAATTTAGGAATATATGATGGCAATTTGGCAGGTATGACAGGCCAATAAGGAGAATGCAAAATAGGATCATTCAAAATCCTAGATAAATCTGGTAAATCCAAAGTAGCAAGAAACGACAACTATCTGTTCACTTGAGGAAACTGGTAGTTTTGAGGAGGGAGTCCTGTAGGTATACTAGTGGGACCATAAGACGTTTTTAGATAGTTAGCAAGTCCTGACAACTTCAGTGGTGGAGGATTTTGAGTCGAATAGCCAACAAGAGTTGGTTGGTTAGGTAAGATTCCTTGGAAAGGAGCATTAGACTGAAAATTTTGATCCCAAGTAGGATTCATCGAACCTGGATACGGTTGCCTGAGATTAGGGGGTACAAAAGAATTAACTTGAGGATGTTGCCCCCCATACGGTTGTTGATTCCCTTGGAAAGGAAAATTCCAAGGTTGAGATTGTAATCCAGGTATACTTTTTCCATAAACTGGGTTATGGCCTCCAACTTGAGGTTGCCCCCCAACTTGAGGTCGATCTCCAACAGGAATTTGAAAACCAGAAGCGAAAAAATGACTTGTATCTCCAACTTGATTGGATCTACTAGGGCCAGGACGATTAGATCCTCCAGGCGAAGGTGGAGGAGGAATGTGAGGCCCTCCGGAGAGAACCTAGGTAGGTGTAGGAACAAAATGACTGGCAACATTATACCTAGGAGGAACGAAAATATTAGACCCTCTAGATGAATTATGGGTAGGATTAGCAATGGAAGTATTCAAAGCATTATACCCAGGGGGAAGTGATGGATTTAATCTAAGCGGAAGTGATGTTCCAATAGGAGCTTGAGTGATAACTGAATTTCCTACAGAAATAGGCGTAGCTTGTGGGACCATAGTAGAGTTAGTGAGCTGGAGAGGAAGAATCGAGTGAGAACCAACCAACAATTGGTCTGACACCATGACAACATTACTAGTCGTGCCAGTAAAATGATCTAAAGGGATTGTATAGGCAGTAGAAGTCACAGGCGTATGTGATTCGATAGGTTAATTAGAAGTTCTCCGATGTAAATGACTCATTCCTAGTTTTTCAAAAATATCTTGTCCCAAAGAAGCTCTCCAGAGAGAACGACTAGGACCAGGAGAGCTAGGATCAAAATTTCTAGCAGTGTGAACCAGAGTTCTAAATGAATCACTTTGAAAAAGTAGATAATCTACACTAGACTCTGCGTGAGGTCCAGTAGTTATTCCAATATACTCTTCAGCAACACCGTCTCCCAGTGAATTTATCTAGAGAAAATGTGGATCTTGTACAACACTCAATAGCGGATTTATGGGAAGTATTGATTCCTCCAATGGAGTAGAACTTCCAATCTCAGAGGCTATGTTGTTATTGACTGCTCCTTCAGAAGAACCCTTTGGTGAATTAAGAAGAAAATGAACGTAATCTTCCGGATCTTCTAGAGGTAACCTTTGCATCCTACGTGAACGGCGAGGGCCGATGTTGGCCGCACCAAATAAGTTACGAAACAAATCTATGGCCAACTAGAGAAACAAACAAAACTCACTAATAAAATCTAGAAATCAAACACACAAACAAACCTTCTTATTTTGAAGTCACTAGTTGGTGATGAAATCCAACGTCACAAAATCAAGACAAGAAGGGGTTGGGATAAAGCGGGTGGAAAAGTTACGTTGACGACCTGCTTAACGGACTTATACCCTGGTGCAATATCCCACACATAATCGTGGGTATACCCTCCAAGGAGCCCGAGTGAGTTTGGCCAATATCAATTCCAGGTACCGTGAAGACTTTCCCCTCCACAATCACCTCGTGTAAATACCCTAAAGAGATAGGCCACTAAGGTTACCAATTACAACAATGATGCCTGGGGAAACAATCGACAATCCGATCCACGTGCAAAGGCAGGGTATCTAAGCCCAGAATCAACTCGAGAAGGTCCCCACATGATTTTCTTCTCAAGTGACCCCCAATAATACACGCAATATCTACACTAAGACCGAGAAAGTAGGGTGAGTAACTATACCGGTCTTAATGCGACCTTGTGATTGACCCTTGTGTTAGAAGGGCTTCAGAGGACAAAATGTAGCAAGTGGATTTAAACTCTCCCTATCACAAGATTATATTGTGTGTTTTGATGCTTTGGAGAGTGTGCCTTACAACCTATTCCAAAGCGCTATCCTAGCTAATGTTGGTGTAGATAAGTTCTAGAAAATAAAAGTTGCTAATAAATTTTAAAATTGCGCTTTATTTTAAAGGTTGTTGCTTACTCAGAAGGGAAACATGAATGAAACTGATGATGTATGTGACCTTGACCCAATAAAATGCAAGAAGAGATGAATATGAAATCGTTTAATTCAATGAATTCTAATTACGGTGGGGAGAAGGTGTCTCTTTTTGGAATACAAAAGTTACGAAACACAATTTCTCAATTGTTGATTGAAAAAGATTCCAATTAATAAGAAACTACAAAATTTTCCGATTTCTCTTTTTACAAAATTTTGAATGAAACAATTTTCTTGTAAAAGACTACTAAAAATAAGAATGACTTCAGTTTTTTTTTTCTAAAATTAGATTAGAGACGTAATGAAGAAAAGAACGCATAACCCAAGAAAGTTATCACATTCTTAACACTGTTCCCAAATCAATCTCACAATGTAGAGAAAAATGAAATGATAAGAAAACCTTTTGTCAAACACAAACAAAAATTGTCTCTCAATTAATTAACAATCCAGAAAGTAAAAACAATCCAAAACTCCAAATAAATCAAGGAATCGTTGTCAAACAAGCACTCAGGACCAAGATCTCGAGATTATATCCTTGTGACAAGAAACCAAAAGCAAAACTTGCAAAGTTTAAAAAGAAGACTTTCAATTTCCGAAAATCAATCAAATGTAGGCTTCAAAGCTATAAATCAATCATTTACTAGTGTCAGAAGTTCATCCCAGGCAGTAGAGGTAAAACTGGGTAGAGAAACGAAAAATGGCTATCAGCCACCAATTCCTATAGGAATCATCATAGGTTATAGTGGAGCATAGTGCGACGATATAGGGTCGTCGCATGCTGTCAATAAGGTACAATGCGATGTTGTCCCACTGGTCTGCACCAATAGAGTGTGATGTTGTCACACTGCTCTGCACCAGTAGAGTGCGACGTCAGAGGATCGTCGCGAGTTGTCTCTAGGGTACAATGCGACGATCTTTGAAAATAAAGAAAAATGGGAAGAAAGACAAAACTTCTCACTGAACCTTCAGACCCAGGGAGTCAAGATGGATCACCCAAAGACTCAGAGAATGAAATTAACCAAAAGAAGGCAAGCTAAAAGAAAATAAGAGGCAAAAAACAAAAAAAGGTCATATCCTGAGTATGGTCGCCAATTTTTTTATCGAACTAATCGGTAAGTGCGGACACAAATAGATCTCCCTAACTTCCACAGGAAACTAGAACAAAACAACACATAAAACATATTTCACCTTAAACTTCATTGTCATATAAACTAGTTTAGAGAGGTACAAGTGACATACCCTTTAAACGACGCTTGATCCTCACTAGTGTCATCCTTGTAGCTCCTTATTTGAGTTTGCAGAATGGTGAGCCTGTTTAAGTACAAACCAACAAAGAGGGAAAACAAAGATATATATATTCCAATGAATTCTATATATAAGATCAAGGAGTTATACAATAAAAGTTAAGATACTTTTATAGGGAAGAAATGTATTGTTGCATTATATTAGATGGAAAGTGGAGAATACAACCCATGCCTTGATGTTTCAACACCCCCTTTCAATGGCTCTTTTCTCCAACACACACACTTTTGCTCCAAAGCCTTGGATGAAGAAGATCTACAATCTGACTTGGAGAACTAAAGCAAAGCTGTCAAGCATAATATGTAGTAGAACCCTTCATGCAAATCTTAGCCTATTCAACCTTAGATTTTTCCATGAGATATCCCTTTTTATATAGTGTGAAAGAGAGATGGATGAGGAGATTAGGATGATCCCACTAAATTAGAGAAGCGAGTAAGATCCAAACTGATCGGAGGCCACCTCATCTTCTAGAAGATTCCCTTCTAGAACATTCGTGAAATTTGACTTTTCCTTTGCTTTAAGCATCGTCGCACCCTATGCACAAGCAACATGCGACAACGTCACAGTCCATTTTTAGTGCAGAGTGTGATGATCAAGCATCGTTGCACCCCATGCATACAACATGATGCGACGAACTTCCTTGTTATGGTTTTTGAAGGAGGAAAAGAAAACCACTTTTCTCATGGAGAAAGTCTCTTTTAATATTTCCAGGGAATATGAGCACATGGTGTCAGTTTCTCATTGAGGTGACCAAAATAATGTGTAACAACTGAACCTTCTTTAATGAGGCCACATTACATTTATTCAATACTAACTAACATATTGGGCCTTATCTAATAATAACAAACATACTCGACCCAGTTCGTTGTTGCAATGGAATTAACGATGTTCTGATACCACTTGTAGTGTTCCTTAACCCTTAGACTTGAAACACAAACCATGTATATAAAGATAATAATTAAAACAAACCATATACAATAGACAAATAAGATGGAATATGTGAAATAGACCCTCACATTATAATAATTAGAATAAAGAAAGAAATATTCACTTGCCTCTTAAGGTGGGGCAACTTTTCACTAAGAAAAAGCTCCAAATACAACAATACTCGACAAAACATTTCATAGCCTCATATCTCTTTAAATAGATTCGCAATAGTAAAATCCTAAATACTTGTGGTCCCGTCATTAATGAGTACCAACTACCTAGTGGGCCTTATAGGATGGACCCATTTACATGAAATAACTATCCACTACTATCTAATGGACCTTATTCAAAGAGGATGGTCGTATACATTTATTAACTAACTCCTAGGTATCCTAAAGTAGGGAGGTTAGGGTAGGACCCTAACATGTCCCCCCCTTCAAAAGAAGAATTGTCCTCAAGGCTAGAGGTGAGGAAATTGTTGCAGAATTGTTGTTGGTTCCCATGTGACATCTTCTAGCTACATATATTTCCACTAGATCGATACTTCTTGGATGGTGTTGTGGCACAATTGATGCTCTTTGATATCCAATACTACTTCTAGTTGGAGCCAAATGAAGCCTTCTTCATCAAGTTATGGTAAGATAGTTTACACCTTGCAATTCGATCCCGTGACCTTCTTTAGACAAGACACATGAAAGACTAGATGAATCTTGGAGTGGGTTTGATCCAAATCTTAGAGGGGATTATAGTCTAAGTTTGGATGTATAAGTCATAAAGTCATATTTTTGTGTAAAAGGGAACTTAATAGATATGTAATTTACAGAGTCAAGCCCAATCAACGTTGACTTCATTGACAAGACACCTTATAAGAAGGAAATAGGAAGAGAATGAAGGTCGGGAAGGAGAGGTCACAAAATTGGCCTCATTACATGTAATGGTTCTTCTTAGTGGAATCCTTCTCTCTCTCTCTCTCTCTCTCTCTCTCTCTCTCTCTCTCTCTCTCATATTTTGTGTGGTGTATTCAATTCATGCATTTTCATCAATGTTCTTATTATTAATTTCATGACAGATTTATATGTTTTCTCTCCTCTTCTCTCGGCATTCAAGCCTTCTGGATATTATCCCTCAAGATCTAGATCATTGGTATCAGAGCAAGTAACCACTCCATGAGTAACAGAGTTTGAAGCATATTTTGGGTTCAAATATTTGCAGCAATCTCCAACCTCATTTTAACACTCTTAGAGTCCATTTGTTGGGCCATACATTGTAAGTATCACAGTTGGTCCACATACATTGTAGGGATTTTTTTCCCTTGGACCTTATTCTCCATTGTAGGAGCATCCTTGCATGGATTCACTACATCCATTGGTCTGCAACATTTTAAGAATTTTTGTAGTGTTTCCATGCTACTCACAGAGGTTCCACGACTTCTACAACAACACATGTTGCTCTACAAACCCTTGGTATTCTTTGTGGCCCTCTGCATTCAATGTTCTCACTTTCAACATTATTTTAGATTCATACAACCATGTCATGGCTTAAAAATATACATGGGGCATCTAGAATCTTGGGCGACCTCATTTAATCCCTTTCTCAACTTACCCATAGTTGTATCGCTGCCATAGAAGCACAATAATGGATGGAATGCAGGGAAACCATATTCTGCAAACTTTATACAGGAACATGACCTATATATAGTGTTTTGGAGGGCGTATTATAACTCATTTTAAAGGATTCTCTATTGGATAAAATGAGTTTTTTTCTTTTAAATTCATTTCACTTCCTGGTTTATGAGATATCGTTGATTGAGGTATCAAAGGTTTGTAAAACAGTGCGGCCGCACACCTTGATTTCCAAAAAGTATTTTCTCACTCCACGAGCTACAAAGAAACAAGTATATTATATCAACGGAAAAATATATTCAATACCTCAAATGGGTCTTTAATAGAATTTGATTTCATCATTTGTACCAAAAACTACGAACAAAATTGCAGCGAGAGGTCCACTGCTAGCAAATAGGATTTTTTCATTTCAATTTTAATTTTTGGATTTATCAAATCCTATTGTAATTTGTTTTTACCCATGTAAAATACCCCATAAATTATAATTAGTATCAACAACAAGCTTTTCATTGCCAACTTAGTTATGGGTCATCCACAAACCCATAGTTATGGGTTAACTACACAAAACCATTCTCTTCATTGGCATTTGACACATTGTACAATGCACAAAATGGGGCCTCTCTCTTTTTTTAACATGGATGAAATGATGGGGACCATCATTTCCTACATGAAGAGGATTGATCTGAATATTAGGGGGGCTTATAGTCTAAGTTCAGATGTATAAGTCATAATTTCATATTTTTATGTAAAAGGGATTTCATAGATATGTAATTTATAGAGTCAAGCCTAATCAAAGTTGACTTCATCAACAAGATACATTATAAGAAGGCAATATGAAGAGAGTGAAGGTTGAGAAGGAGAGGTACCAAAATTGGCCCCATTGCATGTAATGGTTCTTCTTCTCCAACTCTCCCTCTTTCTCATATTTTTGTGGCGTATTCAACTCATGTATTTTCATTAATGTTCTTGTGATTAATTTCATGACAGATTTGTATGTTTTCTCTCGTCTTCTCTTGGCATTCAAGCCTTATGGATCTTATCCCTCAAGATCCGAATTAGGGTTGGAAGAGCCAACTTGTAGGCCACTCATCTAATGCACCAAATGATTTTATAGGGTCCTTGGAACTTTGGTGCTAAATTCTAGGGGATTTTATCTTTGAGTGATGTTTGTTTATATGGTTGAAGGCAAAGAAACAACTAATCCTTTTATGCAAAAGAATGTTTTGAGCAATGTTGGTCAACTTGTTGCTTCATTCTATTTTGAGCCATGACTAATTTTCCCTTAAGTGTGCAGAGAACGACTTTTTTTTTGTGAAGTTCTTTATCCACTGCACGAACCTTGGAGGTGTCTAGTAAATAGGAAGTCAATGACAAGGAATTTTTGCCATAGACCGCTTCATATGGTGTCATTTTGGTAGCTCCATGATAAATGGTATTGTACCACCATTCTATAAGGGGAAGCCATTGTGCCATTGGTTTTTATTTTCAAAAGTGATCGAAAATAGGTTTCTAGTGACTTGTTGACCACTTTGGTGCAAACTATATTATATTAACTTGATGAAGAATTCTCCATTTGGTTCCAACTAGAAGCAATATTGGATACCAGAGAGTGTTAATTGTGTTATTGCACCATCCAAGAAGTATTGATCTAGTGGAAATATATGCAGCCAGAAGATGCACATGGGAAGCAACAATGATTCTGCAACAATTTCCTCACCTCCATCCTTGAGGACAATGCTTCTTTTGAAGGGGGAGGGCATGTTATGGTCCTATCCTAACCTCCCTACTTTAGGCTACCCAAGAGTTAGTCAATTTATGTATGCATCCATCCTCTTTGAATAAGGCCCATTAGATAGTAGTTGATAGTTATTTAATGTAAAATGATCCACCTTATTAGGCCCACTAACTAGTTGGTACTCATCAATTATGGGACCAAAAGTAGTTATGGTTTTACTATTGAGAATATATTTGAAGAGATAGGAGGCTATGCAATGTTTTGTCGAGTATTGTTGTATTTTGAGTTTTTTCTCAATGAAAGGTCACCCCACCTTAAGAGGAAAGTAAACATTGTGTTCTTTCTTTTAATTGTCATAATACAAAGGTTTGTTTTGCATATTCCATCTTATTTGTCTCTTGTATCTAGTTTACTGCATTTTACTCTACACACATGGTTTATGTTTCAAGTCTAAAGGTTAAGAAACACTATAAGAGTGTTGGGATTCTCCCTAGGGGTGTAATGGGGAAATGAAGGGCCCATTAGAGTAATATCAATGAAGTCTATTCGATGTAAGGTGGACTAGGTGCACTATGTTTGTTATTATTAAATAAGGCCCACTATGCTTGCTAGTGTTGAATAAATGTAATGTGGCCTTATTAAAGAAAGTCCACTAGGTACATACAAGGTTGTTATGATTAGGGTTTCTCTTGTTATCTATAAATAATGATGGAGTACTCCTTATAAGGGGTGTGGAGTGTATTGTATTTGGAGATTAACTTATTGAGAGGTTCCCTGACTTTAAGAGGGAAGTGAATTGGAGTGGATTTATTCCATAAAATTATCAATTTTAAGGTGTTTCCCTACTTTAAGGGTAGTTTTCCATGATCAAGTAAATGGTATTTTCTATATTATTTATGGACTTCTTACATGTGATACAATTTCCAGATCTAAGGTACTTAACGAGTGGCATAAGAGCTCTTTCTTGGGCAAAAAAAAAATAAGTTTTTTTCTTTCTTTCTATTTTGCAGGTTTTCCAAGGGAAAAAGAGGGCACAACACTCAAATCAATTCATGTATCTTTATGAGAACAATTTGAAGAAAAAATATATAGATCTGAATTCCAATAAGAAAAACACCCAAGTTCAAAACAAAAAAAATTGTCCAAATTCGAGTTCAAGAAGTAAAGATATCACTAATTTAAAATCAATTATTTTAAGGTTTTTTCATGACGATTGCGTGAACTGCATAGAAGATATCTTTTGGAAGGGTGGTCACATTGCCACCAAATCAACACCATTGGAAATATGTTTTTTGGGGATTTGGTTTGGTATACTTCTGATATACTTCTGATCAATATTGAGTGTGCTACAACCCTTATAAATTTCTGCCCTTATTACCCTAGCTCTCATACTTACAGTGGCTTATGGTGTTTTGCAAGGACATATTAACCTACCTCATTGAGGAATACCCAGTGATATATGCAAATTATATGGCAAATACAAATTATGTGGAAGAATCCCCTCCTACAAGTTTTCTTGAAGAGGCTATTGATTATGAAGAGCATATCATACAATGGTTACACAAAGTAGAAAATTTTCAACCCATTGAAGGAGTTTGTATGGTATGACTCCATACTTAATGGAGCACTAAATACAAAAAATACAAAAAATACAAGAAGCCTATGAAGCAATCTAATTTATGGGAATTTAGAGTAATGTTGAAGATGATTATACAACCAACATATTTTATGGTTGGAATGATTTATTGAAGGCTTGTGAGGAATGATATATGGATAGTTGTAATTTATGGGAAACCAACTACTTTTGGCTTCTATTTGATGACTAAACTCCGCCTTATGTAGAGAACATTGTTGTGGGAAATCATGATACAATTATGATTACCAATTTTTTGCTTGCCTATTCTCTAGTAGTAGTGTGACTTCTAGATCCACATCCGACCTTTTCCACTTAAGTGGACAACTTTTTGGATATGGCCAGATCTATATATTTGGATCAACATGATCATGCTAGGAATTTAGAGCACCATTATTATCCAAGCATTGAGCTCAGGTATATTTAGTGGGGAGTCGACATGATCTCTTGGACATGGGACCTAGGTTTATGGATGAGCTCCTTGGATTACTTTAGTGTTGTAGTTGGTAGTTGCACACGGGACACTGACTACTTTAGCATGTGTTACACCAAATTTTGCGTCACCCCATACAACTTGCTTGGATGGCCTTTCCATTTCCCTATGCAGACTTGAAGTCCCCTTTTGTACCTTCCAGAGCCAAAAAATGACATTTTTCCACATATACACGCCCTATCAATTATACAACAAGCGTATACGCAAGTTGCTCCACTACATCCCGCGTACATCAGGTTTGGTGCTCAAAATAAAAAATTATGTCGGGTTTCCATGCCATGTCACGGGATCCATGATCCTTGACCTTCCATATACTGGAAATGCTCCGACTCGGCCCTTCAGTTCCATTTAAAGGCTATGAATTGAGCCATATCCAAGCCTTGGAGAAGAGAATTCAACTTTGAGAGCAAAGACACTCTAGAGAAATTTCACTTCATATCGAGTCTGCATCCCTTTATCCTTGAAAGTATGAAATCCTTTTACAGCCCCCAAGCTCTTCCTTCTTTGTGATGGAGAACCTCATTGTCTCCCTTGTATGAGCTTGCCTTTGGTGGAGGATTGAAGTGGTGGAGGCCCAACTAGAGGGACTTAGTTTCTCGGTTCCAATATGTGTTGGTACAAAAGTTTGTGACATATATACTTCTATTGATTATTTTAATAGAAATACTCTTTTCTCGTCCAATTGATATCTTGCAAATATTTGAATTATTATTTCATGGGCATATTTGTCATGAATGCTAATGGATTATGCTAATCTATATGCTGACACTATATATCGTCACCATATACTTTTGTATATTGGTTATTGAGGACAAGTTGTAGGTGTAAATATTTGAGTTGTGTGCTCAACGATGGTCTTCATCAAACGCCCGGACGAGGTAGGATCTTGGCCGTGTCTTGTTAGAATTTCATTTATATAGCATATTTTGGATTATAGTTGATTTATGTGTGTCATTCCGTCTGTTGTGGTTTACCCCATGCCATATAGAGATTTTCCTCGCAACAACATGGTTGTTAGCACTTGTACATGGGACCTATCTTTATGTTGGATCTTGTTGGGATACATCAATATAGTGGCTAGCACTTATAAATGGGACCATGCTTCCTTGGCTTACTTCAACATTTAAGTCAACACTCATCCATGGGGCTCTAGTTTATGGTTGTACCTCTTGACAACAAGCGTTGAGGGAAACACTTTTCTATGTGGGTTGTAGTGTTGGGATCCTCTCTAAGGGTGTAATGGGGGATCAAAGGGCCCATTACAATAAAATTGTGGAGGCCATTCAACATAAGGTGGACTAGGTCCACAAATTTAGTTAGTAATGAATAATTGTAATGTGGCCTCATTAAAGAAGGTCCACTAGGTAGTTAGGAGGTTGTTATGATTAGGGTTCTCTTGTTAGCTATAAATAAGGATGGATTCATCCTTATGAGTGGTGTGGAGTTTATTGTATTTGGAGCTTAACTTATTGAGTGGTAACCCAACCTTAAGAGGCAAGTGAACATGAGTGTATTCCTTCCATAAAAGGATCAATAATAAGGTGTTGCCCTACTTAAAGGGTTTGATATTAATAACGCGTGGAGCATTTCTAATATCCTTTTTATGATTCAATTTCTTGGGTCGAGGATCATAACACAGGTCTTCAACTTCCTAAGGAAGTGTTCTACATAAGCATCAACTCAAGGTATATAAATACATGAGTAAGCTATCTCTAATGTGTATGTCCATCATGGTGCGACCAAGGGTAGTCAACACACTATGTACCCGACATCTCACGAAGCACCCTTAAGCATGGTGTAAACATTTTTGGAGTAACTCCAAAAGTTAATAGAAAGAAATTTCAAATGTTGAAGATTGTCTCATAAACAATGCCATTTTCAGAAGTCAATTTAGATTCAACAAATTCCTTTCTCTTCACCTACCAAGAAAGTCAATGGTGTTGTTCATTTCAATTCAAATATAGTTGTTCACACCAACTTCAATCTCACAAATAATTCTAATTAAGTAGAATATACTTGTCTTTAACCTTTCTAAATGAGTATTTATATTATGACATTATTGGTTTTAGTTTTGATCATGCACACCAACTTCTTGAATCATATGGTTTTAGCTTGCAAATTCCAATTGGTCCACAATTTTTTCCCTCTTGTGTCAACCTATTCAAATCATTTTTCAATCTTAGCTTACAACATCAACACTTCAACACTCCCTTTCACTCTTTTACCCAATTTAGATCCAGATAATGTTGAACCACAATTTCTTAGAGACAAAGCACTTTTTCAGAGTTGGATAGTGTTGAGCTAGGATACATGCTCAAGTGGAAAGCTCTTCAAGCCCTAGACTTTTGGATTTTGTTATACAATTTATATATGTGTATGAATTATATGCACAATTGTAAGCTGATTTGTTGTGTCATTATATATTTAGGGTGTTAATATATGACTTTCTCTTGTAAGTACCAAGTAGTCATAGCCTTAAGGTGCATTATGGTTTGGTCTATTTTACATGGAGTATCTTGATTTGTCCCAAAAACTTGGGAATTGTAAGCTTCTTCCTTGATTATGTTGTTAGGGATCAATTTTCCCTCAAAAGATGCACCCAAGCATTGATGGGCGCATGCCTTTCTCACTATGGTTGCGCCCAGGGCATGTGATTTGGGCTAATATCCATGTGCATGCCCTGGACATGGCGAAATTTGATTTGTTAGTCGTCCTGAGTTGATCTGGTCAATATTAAGCACCACAAATGTTCCAAAAGCACAAATATATTGGGATTAACCTATATAATTGTGGACCCTTTCTTCATGTAAAAACCCTAGAAGGATCCAAAAATCCTATAAAAATGCCTCCTTTACATGGGATTGATAAATTTGGATGAGATTTTATCTGAATCTCAATTTTTGGATTGGATATAATCTTTGGAGACATATAGGTAGAACATTAACCATGATGTCGAGTTGGGTTTTATGCCTAGGACAACTTGCACTTAATTGAAGAATGTCAAGGCTTCACGAGGATGGAAACATCTTGTTTAAGTATTCTTTTGAACAATTTGTGGGAAATGATAAAATACCCATTTTGACATAAATGTGTACAAATGCATTTGCCATGACGACATCATATTCAAATGAAATTCTTATTGCATAACAATGGATTTTCTAATTACCTTATTCACAAGCCAATTCCATAACCAAATGCAACTCTTATTGTATACCATGGATGTAAGATTCCATGACTTTTAATTTAGATTAAATGTAGTGTATGTTTTGACTATCACAAAAAGTCTTTCCTATCTAGTATAACATGACCTTAAATTGTGGGTGATTGGATGTTAATATTGACACCACCTTCTCTTGCATTTTATTTGATGTCATAATTAGATCCAATTCTAAACCACAACTTAACTTCAATCTACTCCTTGTTTAAGACCAATTTTTCTCTTCTTGTTTGACATGTAAATTTGTAACACTTTCTCAATTGTCAAAACGACACTTGTTGATGATATCCTTAACATTATGCATTTATGTTTTTCCTCATTTGTTCTCAATTCTCATTACGCTTGATGATCAAAATATGGACCTCACCTTGAATTTCCTCTAGTCTAAAGTCATATGTTTGTTATGTTGTACATAAAGTGAATAACCATGTATACATGATTTTATGCTAGGAACTTCACCAAGTCATCATGGACCGAGTGCTTGCTACATTCCATTCCCAACAAGGGTTTACCATTTCTATCCCAACCAATAATGATTGAATTCCATTTGTACAAAATCACCACCCACAACAATATTACATTCAAATCAAATTTGTATTGTTTAACCATGGAATTGTTTACCTTATGATTGAGTTGTGTTTTTATGCCCAACACAACTTGGATTTTTTTGAAGAATGTCAAGGATTCACGAAGATGGTGAATTCAAGAGTTACCACCAATGATTGCATTCCATGACCCAAAATATCATGTAGGCATTCTTTTGAATAATTGGTGGGAAATATAAAATACCCACATTTGGCATAAATGTGTACAAATGCATTGCACATGACAACATCATATTCAAATGAACTTCTTATGGATAAACTAATTACCTTATTCGAGAGCCCATTCTACAATGAAATGCACTTCTTATTGTATAACCATGGATGCAATATTCCATGACTTTTAATTTAGAGTAGATATAGTGTATGTTCTAACCATAAAAAAAAAGTCTTTTCTATCTAGTACAATATGACCTCAAATTGTTGGTGAATGGATGTTAATATTGACACCACCTTCTCTTGCATTTTGTTTGATGTAGACATTCTTTTGAATACTTGGTGGGCAACAATAAAATACCCACATTTTGCATAAATGTGTACAAATGCATTGCACGTGACAACACCATATTCAAATGAAATTCTTATGGATCAACTAATTACCTTATGCAAGAGCCAATTCTATAACGAAATGCACTTCTTATTGCATAACCATGAATGCAAGATTCCATGAATTATGTCCTGGCCATTAATAAAAGGTATTTTCTATCTAGTACAATATGAGCTCGAATTGTTGGTGATTGGATGTTAATATTGAAACCACCTCTTGCATTGTGTTTGATGTCATGACTAGAAACATATTCTAAATCACAAGTTAACTTCAATCCATTCCTTGTTTAAGACCATTATTTCTCTTCTTGTTTGCTTAAAAATTTGTAACACTTTCTCACTTGTCAAAACAATCCTTGTTGATGACACCCTTAACATTATGCATTGATATTTTTCCTTGTTTGCTCTTAATGATCATAGTGCTTGATAATCAAAATTTGGAGCTCACCTTGACTTTCCTCTAATCATAGTCTTATGTTGCATGTAAAGTGAATAACCATGGATGCAAGATTCAATGATAGGAACCTCATTGAATCACCATATTGGACTAGGTGTTTGCTACATTTCATTCCTAACAAGGATTTATCTATCCCAACCAACAATCATTTCATTCCATTTCTACAAAACCACTTCCCACAATGACATCACATTCAAATCAAATTTGTATTGCATAACCATGGATTTGTCTACCTTGGGATTGAGTTGTGTTTTATGCCCGAGGAAACTTGGTTGGAGGTCAAGTCTTCATGAGGATGATGGATATGGGAGTAAACATCAATGTCTGGATTCCATGATCCAACATATCATTTAGACATTCTTTTGAACAATTTCTGGGAAATAATAAAATACCCACATTTGGCATCAATGTCTACATATGCATTACCCATGACAACATCATATTCAAATGAAATTCTTATTGCATAACCATGGATACACTAATTACCTTATTTTGGAGCCCATTCCATAATCAAATGCAATTCGTATTGCATAACCATGGATGCAAGATAACATGACTTTTAATTTAGATTGGATATGGTGAATGTTTTGAATATCACAAAAAATAGTTTCCATCTAGTACAATATGACCTTAAATTGTGGTGATGGGATGTTAATCTTGACACCACCTTCTCTTTCATTTTGTTTAATGCCATAATTGGATCCATAATCTAAATCACAAGTTAACTTCAATCTGTTCCCTTTTTAAGACCAATTTTCCGTTTCTTCTTTAGGTTGAAAATTTGTAACACTTTCTCACTTGTCAAAAGCACCCTTATTAACAACATCCTTAACATTATGCATTGTTGTTTTCCTAATTTTCTCTCAATTCTCATTGTGCTTGAAAATCAAAATATGAACCTCACCTTGAATTTCCTCTAGTCTAGAGTCCTATGTTTGATATGTTGTATGTAAAGTGAATGACCATGGATACATGATTTGATGCTAGGAACCTCACCAAGTCACCATGATTTAATGCTTTCTACATTTCATTCCCAACGATGGGTTGAATACTTCTATCCTAACCAAGAATTATCGCTCACCTTGTTCAAAAGCTAATAACTCTTCAGTAGTAGGCAAAATACTATGCTTATCAACCAACAATAATTGAATTTTTATTTTTTTTCAAAAAACAAATGCGATGTTGGTTATTCAATATTGCATCGACATATCATGTGTATATATTTGATGTGCGATGCACACACATATTTATGTATGTATGTGCACGCATATATGTATATATACACATACATACATGTGTGTGTGTGTGTATAAGTTTTCTATTTATATATTAATAGTATTTTCATAGATGTATGTGGTACTTCAGATACCAAAAGATATTCAGACTATCCCTCAAAAGCATAAGATACCAAGTCTAAGAGCCTGCCCTAGTAGGTAATCCAGGCCAAAATATAAAGGTAAACAGTCTGAGAACTAGAATCCTAGATAACTAGTAGTCTAGATAAACAACTAGGAAAATACTAATAGCCCGAATAGAAAAAAACATGGACAAAGCCCAACTGAAAGATATAGACATCATATTAACCATTAGAAGGAGGCACCTGAGGAGCCCTCAGGATGGATTCCACCATGTTTCCAGCCTTTGAAGAAGACCCAACACACAAACAACCTGGAGAAGGAAGTGGGAAGGAGCCACCATGGCAGTTTGCAATCCAAGAGACCATTGAGATGCACTGACTATTTTGTTCCTCAAGGGTTTCCATCCTCTGCTTGAGTTGTCTAAAATCCTAATCTTTAGGAAGCATTCCTAAAACCACCATTGTTTTGGTGTGCCAATAGAGTTCAAGAGTTATGAAAAAATCATATTTGTTGGTTCTAGTGCAACCTAGATCAAGAATAATGTCACCCACCTGATTCTTTGCTTCTTCATATTCCTTGTATGCCCTAACAAGTTTCACTTCCTCTTCCAGAGTGGGCATAGCAGTCTAATCCTCATGTGGGATGAACTCATGATAAAACTCCATAGCTTCAATGATTTCCTTAGTTGCACACGAGTGACAAGCAGGGGAGAGTCTAGAGTGCCTCCCTTGGGGAGCCATAATGACACGAGGTAGGGGATAAGAAGCTTGCTTGATATATACAAGGTTAGAATACTAGTCGAAACTTAGAGTATACAAGAACATACAACAAAGATGGAAAGCTTTGAAAGATAAACCTTGATCAATCTGCAAATTTAACCTTCCCAAATCCATCATACCAACAAGAGTGGAGAGTACAACAGTATCAATTCCATGCGTTTTCATGAGGAGCAAGTTAATTTGGTGTCATACGAGAAGATCCTTGTTCGTGCAATCCATCTTCTTCCCAATCAATTCTCTGATCAAATCTATAATGAACCTTGTCCTGGGTGCATGGGAGACATACATGAGATGAGATGTCCTTGATCGCCACCATCACATATGATATCTCGTTGCTTCCAACAGATGGCACCCCATCCAAGGAATATATGTGTGTGTGTGTGTGTGTGTTAATTTTTTACCTAAAAAAAAATTGTAACTTCTATTTCACCAAAGAAAGAGTTACATTTTGTAGGTGCCCAGGGCACAAAGTAAAAAGATCTTCTAATTATAATTTCAAAAAACAATTCAGAAGATAAACTGTGACGGATCACTAGCCAACATCTATCCTAGAAGTAAAAAACATATCAAAATTATGTCCATGGACATCGATTCAATCAAAGAGCTACTACTTCTCATTTGGAGATAACCTCTCCATCTAGGAATTCATCTTGAGACATATGGAACACTGGAAAAGCCAAAGATTTTTTTGAAAGTCGATATGCAGATAAGTTCAGTTCACAAAAAAATATATTGAAAGCTAATCAAATAAAAGATTGTTCAGATAGTATTTAACCTCTGACCCAACACCTAAAGATCATTCGATGATCTATTTTCTAATCATATAATCAATGGTTAGTTTGGAATCACCAAAAACTTGGAGCTCAAGAAGATTTTGATCCACTGCAGATTTGAGCATATGATTAAAAAGCACCAAGAACTCAACTTTATTATTTGTATCCCTGCCTAGATTGACCTTACCAGTAATAAAATGTGAGTTATATCAATGTACTTGAAAACCAACTCCACATATATTTTTTGGCTTCGTGCACACACCATCAAAAAAAACCCCAGGTGCAATTTGGCCCGATCTCAACCAGAGTTAGGATTCTTGGTTATTTAGAAGAGATGGAAGGAATGTAATGAGGCAATAGTGCCAAAACCTGTTGAGAGATATTAAAAAAAAGATACATCGTACCATTAAAAAGACTTGCATTGCGCATAATCCATATTCCCCACACAAATAGAAGAGGGAGAGACCGAAACTGGTTCAATTAACTATCTTGAAAAAAGACTAGAAAATTAGCAATCAAAGAGTCATGAGCCCATAGACGATTAATCTTTAGATGAGCTTCTAGGTCCCACCATACATGTCTAGAGAAGCCACAATCCAGAAACAAGTGAGAGATAGTTTCTTTTGATTTTTTACATAGATAGAAAATTCCAGGGCCATGCTCCCCCCCGAATTGGATTTGGTCCCACATTAATACTCGATTCTAAAGAGCAAGCCAGAAAAATAACTTTTCCTCCTATGGACCTT
Organism: Picea engelmannii; assembly: GCA_009831015.1. Taxonomy (NCBI): domain Eukaryota; kingdom Viridiplantae; phylum Streptophyta; class Pinopsida; order Pinales; family Pinaceae; genus Picea; species Picea engelmannii. Next base: position 433,851 of record ML786798.1, on the reverse strand, counting down.
TCAAATGCCACAAAGGTTTACACCACCAGTTGTGCTCATCACCTTCACCATGAAACAAAGCTTGATAGCCCAATTTCGTAGAATATTTGCCTCCCTCTTTTGGGAAATTCCACACTAGCTCTTCCTCATCCTTTGATAAATGCACATGAGCTAGTCTAAGTGCTTATGTATACTACAACCACACCTTTGACTAATTATTTTCCAAATCGATCTCCTTAGCTGAAAATTATATTGTTGCCAGATCGAAGAGAGGATAGGATTCCCAATGCAATTGAGAGTACATATCCCCAGATCTCGCAAATGATCCACTAACGACGTTGGAAGGTAACAACAATCCCCACATCCAACTATATCATCAACTCTTATCCGAACCTACATGCTTGAGCCAAGTTTCCATGCTAAGAATTAACCGATCAAAGGAAAATCATTTGTGATCACCTACCATTGATTCGAAGCATTTATTGTAGATTTTGTTTTTTGTCGAATCTAGTCTAATATAGTTCCAGGTTCAATATATTTGGAAATCAAGAGACGCCTCCACAATCTATCACTAAAAAAAACACCCACAGATATTTAACAACTAATGGATGACCAAAAGACACTAAATCTTTAAGGCCCCATCCTCCTCCACTTTTTGGGGCAAATAGTCCTTTCCAATTCACCAAATGTGACCCTAGATACTCAAAACTACCTTTCCACAAGAAATTAAAAGATATTTTATGAATTCGAGGCAAAACCCCTTTCAGGATATTATCCAACATATGTCAATAAATAGGGATCACTTCAATCACTGATTTGATTAAGAGAAGTCTACCTCCACGAGAGATCCATATGTTACACCATAACTAAATCCTATAATCAACCTGAGCCACTAACCACCTCCAATAATCCAAACCATAATTGTTTGGTTTAAAATTAAAGCTGAGACACTTGAAGTTGTCCCCCATCTCATGTATGGAAAAATTCAATAAAGAATCAAATAAAGTATGATGAGGCCCCTGAGCATCAAGCAGAAAAATGGTAGACTTATCCGCATTGATAAGCATGCCCATGGCCTTACAAAAAAAGAGCCAGATATTCCTTCAATATATTAACATCATGATCTACGCATGAGAAAAATATCAAGATATCATCCAAGAACAGTAAGTGGGTAAGGTTGACCGATCTCCCCAAACGAACTCTGAGAAAACCCTTAACTCTTTTTGCTTCATCTAGTGCATGACTAAGGCCATCCACCACTAAGAGAAATAGATAGGGCAATAAAGGAGAGACCTAATGAAGGCCATGACCTAGATGGAAGAAAGGATATCTCGCCCCATTAGTAAGAACTACAAAAGAGACAATAGTGACACAAGCCATAATCCACTTAACAAGACGTAAATTAAAACCCATGTGCAATATGAGAAGACAAAGATAAATCCAGGAAACCCTATCATAAGATTTTGAGAGATCAATTTTGAACATAGAGCATGGATGTTAATGGAGTTTGATGGTATGAATACCTTCTTGGGTTGAACCTATGGCTTTGTGAATTAATCAACCCTTCAAGAAAACAAATTGTTCTACAGGTATTGAGGAAGAAAACAAAATCTTTAGGAATGTAGCAATAGTTTTAACAATTATTTTATATAGATAGTTACAAAGGGAAATAGACCAAAAATCATTAAAGGATGAAGGATGATCCGTCTTCAGAATGGAAACGATAAAAGTGGCATTTATACAAGGAAGGAGGTTACTTGAATATCGCACCTCTTCATCCACCCAAAGAAAATCATCACCCATCATGTCAAAGAAATGCTCAAAGAACTATGTAGTCCAACCATCCGACCCGAGAATTTTTTCCTTTTTAAAAGAGGATAAAACCCCTTGTAGTTCTTCTAATGAAATCTCTCTATATAAATCACCATTTGCCTCTTCTTCTATAAGCTGAGGAAAATAAACAAGTTGTTTAAGAACATAATCCATATTTATCTGATCAGGCTCCTTAAATAGCCCATTGAAATGATCAACCCTTAGAGCCACCAACTTATGAAATCCACGAATAGATTTTCCTTGCATGTTCTCAAGCTCCCAAAGAATGTTCTTATTTCTCCTATAGTTGGAAAAGTTATAACAAAACTTAGTGTTTTGATCATCTGCCTCAATCCATAGAGCATGACTTTTGAGATGCCATGTCTGCTCTTGCTCAAGAAGTAAGAAATACCAATGAGATTCAAGCTTTCAACATTATTCCATTTCCTCTAGAGCCCTCTGTACATATTTAAATGATACGTACATGCTTTCTAGATTCTCCTCAATAGACCTAAGATCTTGTTCGACTGATCTCCTTCTCTCCCTGGCCCAAGTAGAGACAAGGCCCTTGAGTTGCCTAAGATTTGTAACAAAGTGCACGCTAGGAGAAAAATTGAAATCCCTTTGAAACTTGTGCCAATTACTATTGATTAGGGATCAAAACTCTTCCATATTTAGACACAACAAATTGAATTTGAAGGGAGATCTTGACCTCTCATCTGGTCAACCCAACTTTAACTTTTTAAGAATATAGGAAAATGATAAAAAAAAATGCGAGTTGGGCCCACCCATGATCTATACATACCAACTGTCTCAATAATGTCATGGTGAACTAAAAACCGATCCATTCATTTAACATTACCTTCCTCCCCACTTCTATCGTTACTCCAAGTGGGTTGAATATTTGTTGGTTCTACATCAACCAAACCTTGCCATTCAAAAATGTCTAAGAAAAAAGAGGCCAATTTATCTTCACAGGCCTTAGAACCCCATATTTATATCCCGTTGACATTAAAGTTGAGATCTCCACCAATGATGATTGAACCCAACCTCAGACACTTCATCAAAAAATGATTGGACTAGAAGTCCTCCTTACCATCGTATGGACCATATAAATTGAGCATTGAAAAACTACGATCCAACTCCAAGATAAAGACCTTTGTTATAATACTTGAGAAAAAGGAACAAGAGTTTAATAACTTGTAGTTCAAGGATCAACCTATGATTAAACCACCAGAATTACCAACAAAGTCCACCCTTACAAATCCCCACCCTAAAAATAGCTTAACCAACTCACAAATGAAAGACTCACTCCCCCATGGATTCTTGAAGCAAAATTATCTGGAGATGGTCTACATCAACAATTCTTTGGGGGGAAAGTTTTTTTACCCTCCCTCCTAGGCCACAGATATTAATTGACAAGATATTCATGGAGGCCCACATGAAGGGGCTTTTCTAGCTCTAAGAACCCAAGAAATGATATGTTTCCCTCCCTGAGAGGCCTCACAAGAATATCACTCTTGCGCTTGTTTCTGTGTCGACTTACGATCGAATCGGCCAGGCCCAATATCCTTTGAAACATCAAACCCTAAACCACCAATGTTAGAGGGTGCTCGAGATGGCTCCCTAGGCCTAAGCATATAGGGATCTCAACTTGAAGAATTTGACATTGATCCCGTGGAAGAGTATTTGCGAGGACTGGACACCTGACAAGAAGAACTATCCAAGTCCTTATCAAGGTCAACTGCATAACTGATGAGAAATAAATACTCACACTAAACCAACTAGGAAACAAAATACATATTTAAACAAGAAATAAATGACAATCACACACAATACACAAAGATTTTACCCTGGAAACCCAAAACCAATAAAACCAACATTCCTTGAGCGTCTTGCTCCTTGTTGTCTTATTCATTTTATGAATAAAGATTTACATGACTAACCTTGGTCTACATCTAAGACACAATCGACATCATACTCTCTTTCTTTACATAAGAACAACTATGTAACCAATTCAACTTACATCTACATGACCAACAACATCCTCTTAAAGGATTAATCAAATATTAGCTTCTACAATATTACAACACACATTATTTATAGGCTTTACATCATGTAAAACCCTAAATCATGGTGCCCCAATTTTTTTTATAGGTCCATGTAGATGATTGGATGCAATCCCATGAATCTTAGGATTTTGTTATAGTCAACTTCAATCGATTTACTAGTCAACTACTAGTCGACCTCTAGTCGATCTTAATTTGGTTGCCACTTGACCTCCTAGCGACTTCCTATCGGCCACTTCGACTTTAACTTTCCATGTTGATCACTTCGAATTTTGACTTCTCGATTGATCACTTCAACCTCAACTTGACTCATTGGTTGATTATTCACCCAGTCGATCCACCTCAACTAGACATTCAGATGGCTATTCTATCACTGCAAAGAATATAACAACCCAATATTCTCCCACTTGTTGTCTTCTTTATCGATATAGGAGAACATGAACATCTATTCATTGACCCATGGAAGCAATGCACATTGCCTCTCTACACCAAGAGAACTTCACAACACTCACAAAATTGGTTAAAGAGGTTGCGATGTTTTCCAAGACGTTTACCTTATCCAACAACATCTTGTTTATTTTCAGCATGTCTCTCACGAAATGGTATTGTACACCAATATGATTAATCCTAGAATGGTACGTTGGGTTCTTTGCTAGAAATATTGCACTTTGACTATTGTAATTTATCTTCATAACTTTCTACTCAAACCCAATCCTTGAACAAAATAGATGCAACCATACTTCTTCTTTTCTTCCATAAGTGGCTGCCATGTATTCAACTTATGTTGTCAACAAGGCTATGATTGCCTGTCGCTTACTCATCCAACTGATTCCTCCACCAAACATCCTGAACACATATCCATTGGTCGACCTTTATCGATCCAGATCTCTAGCCTAGTGAACGTCGACAAAGCCGAGTACATTTACTTCAATGTCAACTTCATTCTTCCCTTGGTATCATATAACACAATCTTTTGTGCGAAAAAAATGCCCGACCACTCTCTTGACAGCTGTCCAGTGCTCTTTCCCATGTGTTGAAGGGTATCTTCTCAATACTACCACTACATTAGCAATGTCTGGTTGAGTGCAAACCATCACATACATCAGACTACCAACAACACTTACATAGGGAGCATGTGCCATGTCCTATATTTCTTCCCGTGTCTTTGGACATTGTTCAATAGTTAGTTTTTCTCCCATGGGGATTGGTACCTTGATTGGTTTGCAACCTTACATGTTGAAATGATTCAAGATTGTTTCAATGTACTTCCTCTAATTCAACCAAATCTTTGTAACCGCCGAATATCTCTTGATCTCCATTCCTAAAATGAAGTTTTCTACACTGAGATCCTTCATGTCAAACTTGGAGGATATTTGCTTCTTCACCTCCTTTATAACATCCATGCTATTTCCAACCAACAACATGTCATTAACATACAAAGCTACATATATGAAACAACCACCTTCTTCCTTTGAATATACACAATGATTGGCCTCACTTCTCACAAATCCCAAACTAAGGATGTAGGTGTCAAACTTATGTTACCACATCCTTGGTGATTGCTTTAGACCATAAAGGGATCTTTTTAATTTGCACACCAACTCTTTCTTTCCCTTTACTGCAAATCCTTTAGGATGTTTCATGTAGATTTCTTCTTCCACATCCCAATGTAGGATCATTGTCTTCACATCCATTTTCTCTATCTCAAGATAAAATGTCGCAACCAGATACATTAGTACTCTAATGGAAGTTAATTTTGCAACAAGGGAAAATATCTCACTGAAGTCGACTCCCTCAACTTGGGAATACCCTTTCACTACTAGTCCATCTTTGAATTTATCGACTTGACTTGTTGCGTTTAACTTTTTCATGAACACTCACTTGCTACCAACGAGTTTTCTTCCATTTGGTAATTTGACCAAATCCCATGTCTCATTTTTGTGCAAGGATTCCATTTCATTGACCATGGCGTCCTTTCAGAGTTTACCCTTTGTCGAGTCAACTGCGTCCCTGACCGACTTGGGCTCCTCGTCAGTGGCAGCTAACACAAATGCATAATGAAAATCAGGTGGAATGTACCTTTCAACTTTTTTTCTTACTTGTTCTGACCTCCTTACAACATGAGTCAATTGTTCCACCTCTTCATATGATTCAATCGACTCATCCAAATCATATTCTTCGTTCCTCAGTTCAAACACCATATTCTTTGGTTCTTTCTCCATTTGAACCTGTTCGGACTTGGAAGTTCCACCGACTTCCCTGAAGACCACATTTCGACTGTACACTATTTTCCTTGATGCAAGATCCCAAAGCTTATATCCTTTCATTCCATCCTTGTGCCCAATGAAAATAAAATTAACTACCTTCTTATATATCTTGTTCCTCTTTTCATTGGGAACATGCACAAATACATCACAACCAAATACTTTGAGATGTGAAAGTGAAGGATTCTTACCAAACCATACCTCATGTGGAGTCGAGTCGACTAGCGTTGATGAAAGAGACTTATTTACCAAATATCTTACAATGTCAACTGCCTTTGCCCATAATTCTTGTGCGAGCCCAACACCACTGAACATGCTCCTTGCCTTTTCCATCAACGTCCCATTCATTCTTTCAATAAATCTATTTTGTTGTGGGGTATATGGTGTGGTGTTTTGGCATGTTATGCCATAATGCTTGCATAATTTCTCAAAGTCCTTTCGACAAAATTCACCACCATTGTCCGTTCTCATCACCTTGGTCTTCTTATCTGTCTAGTTTTCCACAAGAGATTTAAACTATTTGAATTTCTCGAAAACCTATGATTTCTTTCTTAGGAAATATATCCATGTATTCCTAGAAAAATCATATATGAAGAAAACATAGTGCAAGGATCCACCAAGTTAAGGGACCGATATAGGCCCAAACACATCATTGTGAATCAATTTTAGAATCCCCTTTGCCCTTATCACTCCATATGGGAACCTAACCCGATTTTGTTTTCCATACATGCAATGTTCACAAAAAAAAATCAACTTCTAAATTATAATTAGGAAAACCTTCGAACATACCTTTGATGTGCATAAGTCAAAGTCCTTTTTCACCAATGTGTCCCATCCTCTGGTGCCATAACATGGTTGGGTCAAATTGACGAAGAATAGTCAATTCAATTTGTAATGCCTGAGTTGAGTCAAGCCGATTCGAAGTTGAGTCAACTTTAGGAACAACAATGTTGTTGCATCCAGTCGAGTCAACATTCTATAACAACTTGTATAGGGTTCCAATCCAAACTCCCTTTCATTAAGACCATCACACCCTTGACCAATTTGCACATGCTTTTGAAATAGAGTGTGTACACCTACATCACTCATATTGTTAACATATATCAGGTTTCTTTCGAAATCCAGAAAATGTATCAAACTTGGAAGGGTTCTACTCTTCCCATCTTGCAGTATCAGTTAGACTCTTCCCATCTTGCAGTATCAGCCAGACTCTTCCCCATCCAACAATTTTGGTTGTCAATTCGTCCCCTAGGAACACATGTCCTCCTTCACATGTCTCATATTTGTGGAACCATTCTCTATGAGGTGTCATATGAAAGGATGCTCATGAGTCAATTAACCAAACATCCTGATCCGACAATGTACTAGTCGACACTAGATACACATCACCTCCTTCATCCAGATTAGTGTTTCTCTCAGTCGACTGCTTCTTGTCATATCATGTATTGAATTATGTCACCTTGGACTTGTAGTCTCTCTTGTAATGCCAAACTCTATTTCATTTCCAACATCTTTTTGTCGACTGAATCAAGGATTTAGATCTACCCTTCGGCTTAGACTTTCTATTGGAGAATTTTCCTTTATCTATGTGAACTAGTCGACCTCACACCATCAAGGAATATTTGGTTAATCTTTCCGTGTTCTTCCATCTCATTTCTTCTGACAATAGAGATGCAACCACATCTTCTAGTGCTAGTGTCGTTGAATTACTCCCTATAGCCATGACTAAGCTATCCCAAGAGTTTAGCAAAAAACATAATGGGCTAATACATTTCTCCTCCTTAGTGATTTTAATATCCATAGACAAAAACTAACTTATTACAGTATTGAATGCATTCAAATGCTCTGTTACTGGGCTCCCATCACTAATCCTCAGAAGATATTGTTTCTTTATAAGGATCACCTTGTTTACGAGGGATTTTGACTAGTACAAGCTTCCCAACTTGTCCCACAATTTATTGGTCGAGTCTTCACTTGAGACATTCAACAACACCGAATTTGCAAGACAAAGTTGAATTGTACTCCTTACCCTTCTCTCGAGTTTCTCCCATTCTTCCCTCAACATACCCGTTGGAATGGTACCCGGGCTTACAGTTGCCCTGATCCGAAATTGATCTTTTAAAGACTTGGTTAAGCTTTAAGCATGGGTTCATTTACCAATTAGGAATTAAGGAAAGAAGAAGAACTTAATGAAAGAATATTTCAGCCATCGTAAAGAATGCAGATAAGAAAGTAAGCATAAAGAACAACAAACCATAAGAAAAAGGTTGTTAACGGAGTTTGGCAAGGTTGCCTACGTCTCCGGGCCTTTGTCTTAGTGGGGAAGGATTTCTTATTAATTTCTTCAAATGATCAAAATCTACATAAAAAATTGCATCAAATGGATTTCAGACTGGTCTCACTATGTTCTGCTTGACCTCATAAATCCAATGCAACTGACGACATTGTTACAATAACCTACATTACAATGTATTGGTATATGTGGCGTGATTTTAAAATGGGTTTGAAAACCATATAATATATGGTAAATCTTACCCAATCCATTTTCAATGGATTCGATCCACCTTTAATGGCTAGTATCCAAACTATGTCCCAAAATATCTTTAATAATCCCCATTTCCACTTTAGTGGGCTTATCCACTTTAATGGCCACAAAATATATAGTTTTAAAAATAACCATATAATATAATTCCTCCTTAAAATTTAATAACTTGTCATATCTTTTGGTTGAAGTAGTTAGCGCATGAAGAGGTCTTGAGTTTGAATCCTAAGGTGGACATATAGATCAACTTTTGACTTGTTCAAATCTCACTAATCCCAACATACCACGTGTTGCCATGGGATTGACCCATGTGGAAACCAATCAGCTTCCAAGTGTCCACACGGAACTCTGCCATTTGTCACCTAGGCAACCTGCCATGTGTCAATTATGCACTTTTCCACGTCACCTTGTTCATGCCACGTGTCAACTCTAGAATGTGACATGCGTCCTTTGACCAATTGACTTTTTACTTGTTTGACCCAAACTTTAGATTGTGATAACTTTTGCATACAAACTCCGTTTTTTGATTCGTTTGCGCCACCAAAAGCTTGCGACGAGAACTTCGCGATCATGTCATTTTCTTGAGAATTTGAGAAATTTTGTTTTGATCATTTCAAGATCCATTTTGGATCATGCCCATTCTTCTCGATCTATAAGGAGATATTCAATTTTAAGCTTCCAAATCTCAAAATTATGGCCATTGGATTTTTCAATCTCTATCCTCAATCTTCTTGCCATTCTTTCAAGCACAACTTTAAATATCTCTAACTTACAACTCCCACTGGACCTAGGTTTAGCACAAATCCAAAATCTACTCAACCTTACTCTAATTCTCTAATACCAAAGTATCAAAGCAGCTTAGATAAATTTATGGTACCAAATATGAGAAATAAAGACTCACACTAAACCAACCAAAAAAGAGAAGACATATTTAAACAAGAAATAAATGACAATCACACATAGTACACAATGATTTTATCTTGGAAACCCAAAACCGGGAAAACCAACATTCCTTGAGCATCTTGTTCCTTGAAGTTGTCTTATTCATTATATGAATAAAGAGTTACATGACTAACCTTGGTCTACACTTAAGAAACAACCATAATCATACTCTCTTGCTTTACACAAGAACAACCCTCCAACCAATTCGACTTACATCTACATGACCACCAACATCCTCTTTGTTGGGTATGTGTTATATTCTTTGCAAGATTGATCCCATGTACTATTAAATGATATGGGAGCAAGGGGGGTCCCCGAAAAAAAAAATTACTAGTTTTTTTTTGCGTTCGTTTTGGCAGTTTTTCGACACATGATTTTCGTCGATGGTTTTCAAATTCTGGTTAAGGAATAAGGGTTGTTGACTAATACGGGTTAATGGATTAGGGGTTTGGATACTGCAGGATCCCATATGTATATTGTATTGTAAACAATAAAGTATATGTTGAATAAAGAAGATTAGGGGTGCGACTCTAAACAAGTTGTTGGTTTTCCTGGTTTGGGTTTCCAGGGTAAAAATCTTTGTGTAATGTGTGTGTGTGCCATTGTATCTTTTCTGTTTTATTAAGAATATGTTTGTAGTAATTAATTGTACAAGGTTAAAATCTACTTTTGGTATCAGAGTTGTTATTGGCTTCCGGGGGATGCCTTTGCGGCTAAGGGTTTGGCTCAAGTATGTGATAAACCTTGTTATAGTGGGAGATATGTTGTATGGATTCTCCAGGTGAAAATAAATGGTGAGTAATTCGAAAATAAAAATAAAGAAATTTAATGGGAAAAGTTTTGAGTTGTGGAAGATCAAGATGGAATATTTGTTGGTGGTAAAAGATTAGTGGATCATTGTGGATCCATGTATTGCACCTACATGAACGTCAACAAAAGACTGGAAAATGATGGATTTAAAGGTGAAGAGCACAATCCAATTGTCTCTTAGATTTAGTATTACTAAATGTGTCAGGGGAAGCTACAACCAAGGCATTATGGGATAATTTAGAGGCTTTGCATTAGTCAAAGTCCTTGGTAAACAAATTGTTATTACGTAAGAATTTGTACAACATGAGGATGAAAGATGGAGACTCGGTGATAGAGCATCTGAATGCCTTCAATATTATGCTGAGTCAACGATTCTCTCTTGATATTAAGATTTTTGATGAAGATAAGTATATCAATGTTGGTTTTAAGAGTAGCAACATTAATACCAAACAGATAAATAAGCAAGGGACACCATGAATTATACTCAAGAACCCCCCAAAGGGGAAAATCTATATTACATTATAGCATTCATGTGTGTGTATTCTATTGTACAAATGGTCTCTTTATATAACCATAGGTGACCATAACTACTATGTCTTAATTAGATAATTAGGTCACATCATATCCATTACCATCTCCACAATATCTCCTTAAATATCTCAATTCAATCCATGAGATCCTCATCCCTAATATATCTCATTATCCTCATCTTTCACTGATACATAGACTTTTATCTATGGTCTACATCATTACAATTATGCACTCATATACATTATAAATTATTCATATATCACAAGTATGAATTATTCCTTCATACTCCACCTTAATGAATACTTGTGATTTATTCAACTGATCTTTGAATTGGTCCAATCTTCAACATCTTATTATGCTTTGTCTTCATCTTCTATCTTTGGTCTTCTTCATTATGTAGCTTCATTATGCTTCTTGTACCTTCATAGTATAAAAAATATATATTTGTTGAAGTCCATATAAAAAAGTTACCATCCACTAGAATACATGGTTCACAAGTCGTTGTACCCATCGATTCTATAGGAAACTCTTTCATGTATATGGTTCATCAACCATTCTTGAATCACAAGTCTCATACCTGTACCTGTAACTCCCCCTACATCATTGTCAATCATCATCTTGAGTATGCTTTGTCTTACCCATACATCATGGGTTTTGGTGTATTACCCTCAACCATTACAACAAGTGATTTATGGCTTATCACAAACCCTCCTCTATCATGACAAGTGGTTTCTGCTTACCACAAACAACACATTACATCAAGTGGTTTCTAGCTAACCACAAACCTTCAACATACAAATTATGGGGGTACACTTGCCTCTTCACAACTTACAACAACATTGAATCAAGTACATACAACATGCCTCTACACGACTTACGTCGTCATTTCACTCAGGTACATACAATTTCAACTTTCGTTTCAGGCTAATCTAGCCCTTATACAAACATAGGATCAATATCATCTTTGTTTCCATCATCAAACAACATTATTAAAGATGATCTTTAAACTTCTTTAGGGATATTATTCTATCTCAAAAAATGATTTAACACACGATACTGCTTATTTACCTTGCTTTGCTTCCTTCTTCATTCTTTGTCTTCTTTCGCTGCTGCAATCTTCAATCCTTTTGCTGCTTCATTCTTCTTGCTACTTCAAACTTTTGTTCTTGTCCTTTTGCTTCTTTTGTCATGTCCAGGAGTCTTTCTGCTTCAACTTTCTCTACCATGAAGTCTACATCTTCATCTCTTTGCATCTTGCTTGCACTTTTCTCTATGGATTATGTATCTTCATCAGTCTTCTTCTTTCTATACTTGCATATATGCTCTTTGTTGGAATGATATCAAGGTCCAACAAAGAAACCTATGACCTTGGGTTGGAAAATTTAATTGATGCACCAATTCCATGATTTACATAACTTGACTTTACTTTGATTTTACTTCCACTTTACTTGACTCCATATTGAACTCTCATTTAATGATTTAACATAATTTGATTCGGGTGTTGGATAACATTAATCATGCACCCTTCTTCAATTTACATATCAATAATAACTTCTTTCGTGTGACTTCAAACTCTCAACCTCTCACATGGACTTAACTTCAATTCTTTACAACAATATGAAAACCTTCTACCTGTTCCATGACTTTAATTCACCTATGACATTTACATATTTACTTTAATTTCCTTAGACTTCAACTAACATGTGTGACCATTCACCCATGTGAAGGGAATCACTAAAGAAATTTTTTCACCACCAATACATTCTTAGGCTCATTACATTAATGAAAAATAATCTTGACTTGGGCATTGACTACTTCCCTTCAATTTCTACCTATACTTGACTCCAACACTTGATGATCAAGACATAATATGTCAAACACATGTTTTCTAAGTATTAAAGAAAATCTCTAGCACGATCAATGACTCAAATATTGAACTCCTCACACACCATGCAAGGGTGTATATTATCATGCATTTAACCTTTAAAGTGTATTAATCCTTTATGAGGATCCTCTCGCACAAAACTCATACTTTCTCTTTCCTTCCACATTTAGAAAAGAATAGTTTAAATTTTCAACCAACCCAATTATTCATGCACATTTAATACGCAAAGTCTTTGAAATTAATGTACATGATGTCATGCATGGTAAATATTTACGATCAATTTTAATTTACCTCTTGGCATCTTTATCTCATTCTTCATGGACTTTTGTAGATGAGTTTTGCTTCATCCTCGGATGGATCGATCATATACCAAGAAATGCTAACATCTTTGGCTTTTTATTCGACCTTAACAACAACCTCCTCCTCTAAGCGGATCCCATATAGATATCGATACCATCCTCCACACTTGATTATAATTCGATCCATGTAATATCAAAATCCAGCATAACCCTACTACCATGCATGCAATTGTTGCCCCAATTATACCACTTTTGCATCCAAGCTCAGATGAAATTGTGTATGATACATTTCATGTCTACTATTCATGTGTGGCAACTTCTATAGAAATAGGTTATGGAAATACCATCCACTTTGCAAAGGAATAAATTCAATTTCAAACTGTCTTCAATCATTTTTTCATTGATCTATAATCATCCAATACATAAAAAAAAATGTTTTTTTAGACCAACAATCGACAGTGATCTAACACCTTCATTTTAGACCAACAATGGCTCACAACCATAAGAAACAATGAGTAGTCCTCTTCTCATAACAACAACGAGTATTCCTCTTATCATGTAGACAACAACACCAATACTTCCAAAGATTTTACAGTTAGAGTAGCATGAGAAACCTTAGATATGATACCAAATGTTAGTTTTAAGAGCAACAACACTAACACTAAACACATAAATAAGCAAGGGACACCAAGAATTATAGTCAAGAAGCCCACAAAGGGGGAAATCTATTTTACATTATTGTTGATGTTTCAACATCGAGCAAACATTTTCCTAGATTTGTCATGCTAATTTGACCAAGAGAGGACGATACATTCACTCATAGGGCTATGTTAGTGGTGAATGGCCCATGATGTTGGTGGTTCTCCAGTTAGTAACATCAAGCATACATTCTCCTAGATTGGTCATGCTGATTTGACCAAGGGAAAATGATACATTCACTCACGGGGATTTTCTAGTGGTGAATGGCCCAAGCGTAGTCTTTCTCCTTAGTCATGCCGATTTGACTAGGAGTGATAAAGACTCAAGATGCAACATCAGGAAAACATTCTCCAAGATTGGTCATGTTGATTTGACTAAGGGAAAATGATACATTCACTCACAAGTATTTTCTAGTGGTCAATGACCTAGGTGTGATCTTTCTCCTTAGTCATGTTGATTTGATAAGGAGTGATAAAGATTCGAGATGTTAGATGCTTTCACATTGCATGCTCCAGGATGGAGTGATCTAATTTTTATAAGGGATGTTTGACTTGTTTACAAGTCTAGTTTAATGTTGAAGAAGTAGGCCCAAGAGACCTCTTGTGATGAGGGGATTCTCGGTGGGTTTACTCCACATTAGATCCGTATATTAATTAGACGTGCATGTGAGGAAATGATACATCAACATGGCTCATGGACAACGTTTCTAGAAAAAGAAGAAAGCCAAGAAGACAAGTCAAAGACCATTAAAATATTAAAGAAACCCCAGAAAAGCATTAAATGAATTAGCGTGGACAAAAGAAGAAATTGACCCCACAAGTAAATAAAGGTGACTCAAATTACTATAAATAAAGGCTGAATCATTTCATTATCACATCACTCACAAGATCTCCTCAGCAAGTGCGCAAGTCCCAGTTGCAGTTGCTAGTTTCAGTTGCCAGTTGCAATTGCAGTTGCCATTTACAGTTGCAGTTTCCAATTGCAGTTGCAGTTGCCAATTACAATTGCAGTTGTAGTTGCTAGTTGCATAAATTTTAGTGTTTCACTATCTTTGTCTAGTAGTTCGGTAGCCTTGAAGGATCTTTCTCATGCTAAGGCACAACCTTCTGTATGATGGGTTCTTCATTTTATGGTGATGTATTTTTTGAATTGAATTCTTCTTAAGAAAATTTGTTGGGTTTTCTCCCAAGGTTGGGTTTCCCATGGTAAAAATATTGTGTCTACTATGCATGGCTATCTTTCTATGATTTTGTTATTTCCGCTGCAGTTTTATTTCAGTTGATATTTTTAGTGTGTAATTATTCTATGATAACAATGGCATTAAATTCTGTTTGAAATCACAAGGAAATAATTATAAGATCTGGAAATTAGAAAATTCAACAATTATAAAATTCCCATGTGCGTATTCTATTGTACAAATGGTCTCTTTATACAACCATAGGTGAGCATAACTACCAAGTCTTAATTAAATAATTACATCATGTCATATCCATAACCATCTTCACAACATCTCCTTAAATCTCTCATCTCAATCGATGAGATCCTCATCCCTAATATCTTTGATTATCCTCATCTTTCACTCATACATAGAATTTTATTTATGGTCTACATCATTACATTTATGCACTCATATACATTAGACATTATTCATATATCACAAGTATGAATTATTCCTTCAATCATTTTATTGTGCTCTTCACTAGACTTGTGGGATAATTTGGTTGTGGCCATAGGTAGTAAAACAACTATTTTAAGTTTTGATGATGTGGTCTCATCCTTCCTTTTGGAGGAGATGAGACATAAGAACATGGAAGGACATAGTACAAATGAATTATTTTCAAGAGGACACTCCCAATAAAGAAATAGATCTAATTCCTCAAGTGGGATATCTAAATCTAAGGGAAGATCTAAATATCCAAGAAAATTTGTAAAAGGTATGCTAGAGATGTGGAAAATAAGGACACTGCAAGAAGCAATGTAGATCCAAAAGTGTTGAGAGAGGGAAGGGATATGAAGATGGTTCTTCTAAAGAAGAAAAAACCTTAGAGGAATAAGGAGGGGATGTGTACTTATCTTCTTCAAGCAAACATGCAGATCATGAGGCATGGTTGGTTGACTCAGGTTCATCCTTTCATATGACTCCTCACAAGGAGTGGTTTTGCGAATATGAAAGGTATGATGGAGATGATGTTTTCCTAGGTGATGAATCAACAACCAAAATCATAAGACATGGAAAATTCAAGTTGAATCTCATAGATGGAAGGATTAGAACACTGCCTGGTGTTCTGCACATCCCAGGATTAACCAAAAATTTGATTTTTGTAAGCAAAATGGATGATGCAGGGGTAAAAATAATGTTTGAGAAAGAAACCTACAAGATGGTTCAAGGAGCAATGGCGTTGCTGAAGGGAGCTCGGTTTGGAAATGTGTATAAGCTGCAATGAATCACTATTAATGATGGGTGTAATAGTTCCATTGTTTCTGAGATTGGATTTGAAGAAGAAAAAACTACCACAATCTCTGGAGAAAAGACTATGTTGTGGCATCAAAGACTGGGGCATATCAGAGAGAAGGACCTTCGAGTACTAGATGATAAAGGTATGGTTGAAGGTATGTCTAACTCCTCTATGGATTTTGATTTATGTGAACATTGTGTATATGAGAAGCAAAATCGAGTAAGATTCCCCTCTGGTGCAATGAGGGCAGAAGGAATTTTACAGTTGATGCATAGTGATGTGTTTGGACCTGTGTCAGTTCCATCACTGAGAAAATATGTGTACTATGTCTCATTTATAGATGACTTATCAAGGAATACTCGGATATATTTACTTGGGAAAAAATTTGAAGTCTTTGACATGTTTAAAGAGTTTAAGGCTCTTGTGGAGAATCAAACAAAGAAAATAATTAAGGTGTTGAGGACAAATAATGGTTGAGAGTTCTACGAAAATGAATTCGAAGAATTATGTAAGACGTGTTATATAGCAAGGAAGAAGACTACTCTGTATATGCCTCAACAAAATGGAGTTACAGAAAGGATGAACAAGACGTTGGAGGAAAAATCAAGGTGCATGCTCAGTGGTGCGGGGTTAGGACAAGAATTTTGAGCAGAGGCAGTGGGTATTGCATATTACCTGGTCAATTGATCACCCTCATTAGCATTGGTTGACAAGATTTTACGTGAGGTATGGATTGGTAAGAAACCCTCTTTCACAAATCTCAGGGTATTTGGTTGTGAGGCCTATGTTCACATTCCAAAGGGAAACAAGAGTAAGCTAGATAAAAAGGATGAAAAATGTATCTTTAATGGGTATAAAGATGGTTTGAAAGGTTATAAGATTTGGAACCCAAAAACTAAAAAGGTAGATTATAGCTGAGATGTGGTATTTAGTGAAATCAAAGATGTTGTCAAACAATAAGTCCTACCAAAGGAGAAAGAACCAGAGAAAATAGAGTTTGAATTGAAGGATAATGAATCAGACTCTACAAAAGAACACGAATAAGAAGAAGAATATCCTCATACTCTAATATTGAGGATATTGGTTTAGGAAAGAAGGAAACCAGAAAGGTATACTCCACCCGATTTCCATTCAAATTTTGCTTTGTATCTTATTGATTAAGATCCTAGAACTTTTAGGGAGGCAATGGATTCATAGGATGGAAAACTCTGGAAAAAGGCCATGGTTGAAGGAATGATAGCCTTGGATAAGAATGAGGCTTGGGATCTAGTGGAGTTTCCGACTGAAAGAAATCCTATTAATAGAAAATGGGTGTTTAAGAAGAAGTTGAATGCATGAGACAAAGTGGAGAAATACAAAGTTCGATTGGTTGTAAAATGTTATTCCCAGGTAGAGGGAATTGACTTTGGTATAATTTTTTCTCCTGTTCCAAGTTAACTTCTATTAGATTTATTTTATCTGTTGTTGCTGTGTTTTATTTTGAAGTAGAAAATATGGATGTGAAGACAACATTCCTACATGGGGATCTGGAAGAATAAATCTACATGAAGCATCCAAAAGGATTTGTTGTGAAGGGAAAGAAAGAGCTGGTATGTAAGCTGAAAAATTCCCTGTATGGGTTAAAGAAATCACCAAGGATGAGGTGTCAAAAATTTGATACTTATATGTTGGGACTTGGCTTCACAAGGAGCAAAGTGGATCACTGTGTGTATTTCAAATTAATCGATGATCATCTTATTTATTTGGTCTTGCATGTGGATGAGATGTTGCTGATAAGAAACGACAAGGAGATTATCCAGAATGTGAAAACTAAGTTGTCCTCTAAATTTGACATGCAAGATGTTGGTGCTGAAAAATTCATTTTGGGCATGGAAATTAAAAGAGATTAGGCAAACATGAAACTCTAGTTAAATAAGAGGAAATATGTTGAGACAATATTGTAGAGGTTTAATATGAAGGAATGTAAACCGATCAAGGTTCCTATTCTCGTAGGTGTAAATCTATTTGCGGATCAGTTTCCCAAGTCACAAGGAAGATGACATGTCCCGTGTTCCGTATGCTAGTGTGGTTGGTAGTTTTATGTATGCAATGGTCTATAATAGACAAGACATTTCACATGCAATGGGAGTTTTGAGCAGGTATATGTCAAAACCAAGGAAGGAGCATTGGATAATAGTAAAGAGGTTTTTCAAGTATTTGTGTGGAACCACTAGCTATGGATTGTGCTACCAAGGAAGACGAGGATTGGATAGAGTGTTGGACATACATGGTTTTGTGGATGCAAATTGGGTTGGATATCTGGATCGTAGAAGATCTACAAGACCAAATGTGTTTAACCCGTTTAGAGGAGCAATTAGTTGGATGGGAAAAAGACAGGTTGTAGTAGCAATGTTTCTAATAGAAGATGAACACATGGAAGCCACTCATGCAAGCAAGGAAGAAATATGGTTACAAAGATTGTGTTTAGGTATTGGGTTGGTACAACAAGCTGTAAGGATAGATTGTGATAGTGAGATTGCAATCTTCTTGGTGAAGAACCCAAATTATCATTTAAAGACAAAGCTTATTGAGTTTAGTATCACTTTGTGAGAGACATGGTCGAAGACAAGAAGGTGTTGTTGATGAAGGTGGACACTTTGGAGAATGTTGTAGATTCATTAACAAAATCTGTGAGCACTGATAAGTTCTCTTGTTGTATAAGATCTATGGGTATTTCTGCCATGGATTGTTGATTATGTAATCCTGTAACCCCCTGTATGAAAAGAAAACAAGAAGTGGGAGAACGTTGGGTATGTGTTATATTCTTTTGCAATATTTATCCCATGTATTGTACACTAATATGGGAGCAAGGGGGTTCGAGGGCAGAGCCCTTAAATATTTTTTTTGGTATTCGTTTTGGTGGTTTTTCATCACATGGTTTTCGTCGATGGTTTTCTAATTCTGGTTAAGGAATTAGGGTTGTTGACTAATTTTGGTCAATGTATTAGGGGTTTATATGCCATGGGATCCTATATGTATATTGTATTATAAACAATGAAGAAGATGATGAATACATAAGATTAGAGGTGTGACTCTAAGTGGGCTCCAAAAATGTTGATGGTTTTCCTGGTTTGGGTTTCCAGGGTAAAAATCTATGTGTAATGTGTGTGTGTGTGCCATTGTATATTTTCTATTTTATTAAGAATACGTTTGCAATAATTAATTGTACAAGGTTAAAATATACATTTGGTATCAGAGTTGTTATTGGCTTAAGGGGATGCCTTTGTGGCTAAGTGTTTGGCTCGGGTCTACAATAAACCTTTTTTACAGTGGGAAATCCACGGTATTGATTCTTCAAGTTAAAAGAAATGGCGAACAGTTAGAAAATAGAGATCGAGAAATTTAATGGGAAACGTTTTGAGCTATGGAAGCTCAAGATGGAAGATCTGTTGGTGGACAAGGATCAATGGATCACTGTGGATCCAAGTACTGCACCTACAAGAATGTCAACAAATGATTGGAAAAAGTTGGATCGGATAGTGAAGAGCACAATCCGATTGTGTCTCTCAGAATAAGTATTACTAAATGTGTCAGGGGAAGCTACAACCAATGCACTATGGGATAAGTTAGTGGCTTTGTATCAGTGAAAGTCCCTGGTAAACAAATTTTTCCTATGGAAGAAGCTGTACAACTTGAGGATGAAAGATGGAGACTCGGTGACAGAGCATCTAAATGCCTTCAATAATGTGGTAAGTCAGCTATTATCAATTGATATTAAGATTTCTAATGAATATAAATGTATTAGTTTATTGTGCTCTTTACCAGATTCGTGGGATAGTTTGGTTGTGGCCATAGGTAGTAATACAAGTACTTTAAGTTTCGATGATGTGGTCTCATCCTTGTTGTCTGAGGAGATGAGATGTAAGAACATGGAAGGATATAGCTTAGATGCATTATTTGCAAGAGGATGCTCCCAAGAAAAAAACAGATCTAAGTCTTCAAGTGGGAGATCTAAATCTCCCAGAAAAATTGTAAAGGTATGTTGGAGATGTGGAAAGAAGGGTACTACAAGAAGCAATGTAGATCCAAAAGTGTTGAGAGAGGGAAGGGATATGAATATGCTCCTTCTAAAGAAGCAAAAACCTTTGAGGAAGAAGGAGGGAATGTGTACTTGGCTTCTTCAAGCACACATGCAGACCATGAGTCATGGTTGGTTGACTCAGGTACATCCTTTTCATCATAGGGAGTGGTTTTGCAAATATGAAAGGTATGATGGAGGTGATGTTTTCCTAGGTGATGACTTGAAAACCAAAATCATAAGACTAGGAAAATTCAAGTTGAAGCTCATGGATGGAAGGATTAGAACACTCTTTGATGTTCTACACATCCCACGATTAGCCATAAATTTTATTTTTGTATGCAAAATGGACGATGCGACGTAAAAATAATGTTTGAGAAAGAAACCTGGATGATGGTTCGAGGAGAAATGGTGTTGCTGAAGGGAATTATGTTTGTAATTATGTATAATCTAGAGGGAAGCACTATTAGTGATGGGTGTATTAGTTCAATTGTTCCTGAGAGCCGAAAAAGAAAAAACTCCTACAGTCTCTAGAGAAAAGACTATGTTGTGGCATCAAAGACTGGGGCATATCAGAGAGAAGGGATTTCAAGTACTACATGGTGCCGAGGATGGATAATTAAGGTGCTGAGGACAGATAATGGTGGAGAGTTCTATGAAAACGAATTCGAAGAATTCTGTAAGAAGTTTGATAAAGAAAGGTAGAATACTACTCCATAGACACCTCAGCAGAATGGGGTTGCATAAAGGATGAACATGATGCTATTGGAAAAATCAAGGTGCATGCTTAGTGGTGTTGGGTTAGGAAAATAATTCTGGATAGAGGCAGTGGGTACTGCATGTCATCTAGTCAATCAATCACCCTCAATATCATTGGATGACAAGACTCCACACAAGGTATAGATTGGTAAGAAACCCTCTCTCACACATCTTAAGGTATTTGGTTGTGACGCCTATGTTCATGTTCCAAAGGAAAACATGAGTAAGCTAGATAAAAAGGTTGAAAAATGTTTCTTTATTGGGTATAAATATGGTTTGAAAGGTTATAAGATTTGGAACCCCAAAACTAAAAAGGTAGTGTATAGCCGAGATGTAGTATTTAGAGAAATAAAAGATGTTGTCAAACATGAAGTCCTACCAAAGGAGGAAGAACCAGCGAAAATAGAGTTTGAATTGAAGTATAATGAATCAGAAGATGAAGATCCTCATAATTCAGTATTGAGGAGATCAGTTTGGGAAAGAAGGAAACCAAAAAGATATAATCCACCTGATTTCCATTCAAATTTTGCTTTGTCTATTATCGATGATGATCCTAGAACTATTCGGGAGGCAGTGGATTCAAAGGATGGAAAACTCTGGAAAAAGGCCATGGTTGAAAAAATAGCAGCCTTGGTTAAGAATGAGGCTTGGGATCTACTGGAGTTGTCGTCTGGAAGAAATCCCATTGGTAGCAAATGGGTGTTTAAGAAGAAGTTGAATGCAGATGGAAAAGTGGAGAAATACAAAGCTCGGTTAGTAGCAAAAGGTTATTCCTAGCTAGAGGGAATTAACTTTGGTGAAATTTTTTCTCCTATTGCCAAGTTAAGTTCTATTAGATTTCTTTTATTTGTTGTTGTTGCTTTGATTTTGAAGTAGAACAGATGGATGCGAAGACAACATTCCTACATGGGGATCTTGAAGAAGAAATTTACATGAAGCATCCAAAAGGATTTTCTATGAAGGGAAAGAAAGAGCTAGTATGCAAGCTGAAAAAGTTTCTGTATGGGTTAAAGCAATCACTAAGGATGTGGTGTAAAAAATTTGATACTTATATGTTGGGACTTGGCTTCACAAGGAGCAAAGCGGATCACTTTGTGTATTTCAAATTAATTGGTGATCATTTTATTTATTTGGTCTTGTATGTGGATGATATGTCGTTGATAAGAAACGAGAAGGAGATTATCCAAGCCGTGAAAATTCAATTGTCCTCTAAATTTGACATGAAGGATATTGGTGCTGCAAATTTCATTTTGGGCATGGAAATTAAAAGAGATAGGGAAAATATGAAACTTTTTTTAATCCTTTGGTTAACTCAGAGGAAATATGTGGAGACAATATTGTAGAGATTTAATATGCAGGAATGCAAACCAATTAAGGTTCCTATTCATGTAGGAGTAAATTTACTTGCGGATCAATGTCCCATGACACAAGAAGAGGATGATGACATGTCCTGTGTTCCATATGCTAGTGTAGTTGGTAGTTTGATGTATGTAATGGTCTGTACTAGACCATAAATCGTACATGCAATGGGAGTTTTGAGTAGGTATATCTCAAAACTAGGGAAGGAGCAATGGACAACAATAAAGAGGGTTTTCAAGTATTTGTGTGGCACTACTAGTTATGGATTGTGCTACCAAGGAAGACTAGAAATAGATAGAATGTTGGACATATATGGCTTTGTGGATGTAGACTAGGCTGGAGATCTGGATCATAGAAGATCTATAAGCGGGTATGTGTTTAACTTGTTTGGAGGAGAAATCAATTGGATGAGAAAAAGATAGGTTGTAGTGGCACTCTCTACTACATAACTTGAATACATGGAAACCACTCATGCAAGCAAGGAAGCAACATGGTTACAAATATTGTGTTCAGGTATTGGGTTGGTACAACAAGATGCAAGGATATATTGTGACAATCAGAGTGCAATCTTCCTGGCAAAGAACCGAATTTATCATTCAAAGACAAAAGCATATTGATGTTAAATATCACTTTGTGAGAGACATGGTTGAAGACAAGAAGGTGTTGTTGATGAAGGTGGACACTTTGGATAATGTTGCAGATTCATTAACAAAATCTGTGAGCACTGAGAATTTCTTTTAATGTAGAGAATCTATGGGTATTTTTGCCTTGGATTGTTGACTATATAATCCTGTAACCCCCTGTATCCAAAGAAAACAACAAGTGGGAGAATGTTGGGTATGTGTTATGTTCTTTGCAAGATTGATCCCATGTTATGTGCACTGATATGGGAGAAAGGGAGTTTGGGGGCGGAGCCCATAATTTTTGTTTTGTTGGTTTTTTTTGCATCCATTTTGGTGGTTTTTCGGCAAATGGTGTTCACCGATGGTTTTCTAATTTTGGTTAAGGAATTAGGATTGTTGACTAATCTGGATCAATGGATTAGGAGTTTGGATGTCGCGATATCCTATATGTATATTGTATTGTAAACAATGAAGAAGATGATGAATAAATAAGATTATATGTGCGGCTTTAAACATGTTGTTGATTTTCTAGGTTTGGGTATCCAAGGTAAACATCTCTATGTAATGTGTGTGTCATTGCATCTTTTCTGTTTTATTAAGAATATGTTTGCAGTAATTAATTTTACAAGGTTAAAATCTACATGCTTAAAGGATTCATCAAAGATTAGCTTCTACAGTATTACAACATAACTTATTTATAAGCTTTATGGTATGCAAAACCCTAAATCATGGCACCCAAAAAGTAGTTATAGATCCACATAGATGATTGGTTGCAATTCCATGAATCTCGAGATTATTCTACAGTCAACTTCAGTTGGTTTACCAGTCAACCTCTAGTTGGTCTTCAGTCGGTTTCTAGTCGACCTCCTATCGGTCACTTCGACTACGACTTTCCCATCGATCACTTCGACTTTTGACTTCCTCGCCAATCATTTAAATCTCAACTTAACCATTGACTTGACTTGAATCGTTAGTTGATTCTTCACCCAATTGATCTACTTCAACTAAACAGTCAAATGATTGTTCTTTCAATGCAAAGAATATAACAACCCAACAATAATTACCATAGGTTTGACTCGAGTGACTAACTAGGGGCTGAACCAAATCGATATGGAGCTTTGGAAAAGGGATAGACAAATTCTTAATGAAAGAAGGCCAACTAAGAGAAAGAGTAGAAGAGAGGGGAGGGAAAATGGAACTACTAATATTACCAGATGACCCGTTCGAAGGATCACTCTTAGCCAAAATGGATTATATCTCTCACCACTGAGATGCTAACATGTTGAGGTTCTCTCCAACAAAGATCAACCACTTAGTCACCTCAACCCTATATGGATTCTCTGCATCAATTAATACCAAGATATCAACCACCTGAAAATTTGATTCCTCAACAATCTTATCCAGAGCCGGTCCCACAGGATGTGACTCCTTACCTCTAATACTATAACCTAATTTATTTGAAAATGTAGATACCACTATTAGAATATTCAAGAATACTAAGAAGGGGGGGTGAATAATTATATAGTTATTTCAACAATTTTAATATTCAAGCACTACATAAACATTAACCATTAACCATTAATCATGCTATTAATCATCACATAAACTCATACACATTGCACATAGATTTTTACATGGAAACCCAACTGGGAGAAAACCACGGAAATTTTTCTTAGGTAGTTTCAATATTTTACAAGCACCAACTTGAAGGAATCACCCACTCCCTATGTTTTACAACACCTACTGGAAGGAGAAACCAATCCCCTTAGAATATTTTAAATGATGATACAAGATCAAATCATCCTTCAAATACAATCCCAAAATCACTTCTTAAATCTGCATACAAAGCTGCTCATAACTCTACCTCAAATATGTAAACTTGTAAGATTCCCCACGAGCTCAATTTTATGTTTATGGTTCTGAAACTTGGACCTCATATATTATGATATATTCTCCTTATAATGAAACAAGTGGAATTCAATTTGGATCTACCAAGCTTCAAATATAACCATTTTATCTCGAACACATGTTTGGGACTAGTTTCTGGATTAATCACAAACCCTAACTTCCAACAAGTATAACTCCATATCTATATTGAATAAAGATTTGAAACTTGTACCCAATATTCTTTGATATCTTCTGTGAAATTCCTCCAAGTTTTTCTCCTTTAATCGTCCCCCCCCAAAAAATTATAGCGAAAATAACAAGATGACTTGTTTTGAAGAAGAAAACCCTAGTTTTTAAAAAACTCAACTTCCACTGAGTATAACTCAAAACCTGTAATGAGTCAAGACCTAAAATTCATACCCAAGATTATCCACTATCTCTTATGAAACACCTCCAAGTGTCACTATCTGAGTCTTTCTAGAAACAAATTTATATCTAAAATTCCAAGATGATCTTCAAAGAAAACCCTAGAACAAATCATTACAAGACTCCATCTTCCCTTGGAATTTTTCCCTTCTTCACTTTATCTTCCCTTGGAAATTTGCTCCTCTAGGCTAAAATTTTCTTCTTTTCCTTGACTAGGTTTAATTTGTGTGATACTAATGCAAAAATAATTTCCTCTTATTTATATAAGTCTTCTCCACATGAGGGGGTGCGACCAAGGGTCACACCTCTTCCTTGAGAATGACCAACCTTAGGGGATTCTTTACTTTACTTTAGGGGCTTCTTCTCTTGGATTTAGGGGCTTCTTCACTTGGTTTTAGGGTTTCTTCAAGGTTTCGTTTGTGTACAAATCAAAGTGGGCATGTGGAAACAACCATATTTTATCTCATCCCTATCTTCATGCTTCTAGTTTTACTATTTTTCTCTCCTCCTTTGACATCAATGGAAAAGGGCAACTCCTCCTAACTATATTCCCATTTTTGTTCTTGCAGAAAATTATGGAAATGAATTTGGAGCATAAATTACTCCCAATTTTCGTTGAAGATACTCAAAGGTCTCCCTTGGAAGAGGATTTGTGAAGATGTATCCAATCCATTATTTTGTCCCATTGTACTCCAACTCGATATTATTTTCTGTGACTTGTTCCCATAGAAATTGGAACTTAATAGGAATATGTTTGGTCTTGAAATGCATCACTGAATTCTTGGAGATGCTTATAGCACCAATGTTATCACAAAGTATCAAAATAGGCTCATCATATATCACTTGTATGTCTTGCAGGGTTTGCTTCATCCAGAGAATCCGAGTAAAATACGTTGCTGCTACAATATACTCTGCTTCTGCTATGGATAAGGATATTAAAGATTGCTTCTTGCTCGACCAGGACACTAAGCAGTCAACTAAGTAGAAATTTACTCCACTTGTACTTCTTCTATCATCGATACTTCTTGCCCAATCTACATCCGTGTAGGTGACCATAGTTAACTCATATCCTTTCAGATACCATAGCCCAAAATCTGTTGTTCCTTTAAGATATCTAAAGATCCTTTTCACTACTAGAACATGGGTTTCCTTTGGTGCCGCTTGAAATATTGTAAGATTTCCAACTGCTTGCATTACATCTGGTCTTGAAGTTGTCACATAGAGTAGACTACCAATAATTGATCTGTGTACTCTTTGATCCACTTCTTTAGATTCATCATATTTTCTCAACCTGCAACCAGTAACCATAGGAGTACTCACAGGTTTACATTCTTCCATTTTGAACTTCTTTAACATTTCCTTGATCTACTTGGTTTGGGAAATGAAAAATCCTTCGTCTAGATAAGATATCTAGAGTCCTAAGAAGAAATTCAACTCCCCAAGTAGGGAAATTTCAAATTCATTATGCGTATCCTTGGAAAAATTATGACTCAATCTATCATCATCAGTTTCAAAGATGATGTCATCAACATACACTTCAATAATAATCATATGGCCTTGATCCACTTTTATGTAGAGGTTACTATCTGCATTTCCCCTTCTGAATCCTTGTTGCTGTAAGTACATGTCCAATATTGAGTACCAAGCTCTGAGACTTGCTTAAGTCCATACATAGATTTCTTCAATATGAAAACATAGTCTTCCTTTTCTGATAGTAGAAACCCTTCTAGTTGTTCTATGTAGACTTCTTCTTCTAATTATCCATTTAGAAAATCCGATTTTACATCCATCTAATACACTTTGATCCTTTTGGATAATGCATAAGCCAAGAACATTCTGATTGCTTCCATTCTAGCCATGGGAGCAAAGGTTTCTTCAAAATCCATTCCTTCAACTTGAGCATATCCTTTGCACACTAGTCTTGCTTTGTTTCTAGTTACTTGTCCATCTTTGTTTAGCTTGTTTTTGAAGACCCATTTTGTCCCAATCACATTTTTGTCCTTTGGTCTTGGAACTAGTTCCCATGTTTCACTATTCTCTATTTGATTTCATTCTTATTCCATAACCTTGATCCAATGTTCATCATTTTTGGCTTCTGTTAGCACTAGAAGTCACCTTCAGATTGCATAGAAGGTAAGCCTAATACCCATCAGTTTATATAGTAAATGTAAACGAGTTTTAGGTGATCAAATGAAGAGGACTCAATGATAATAATGTTCTAACTCAGAAATCTAGACTAGCATGCATAAGCAATTAAGGTCTGGAATCAACTTCAGTCAGTAAGTTGGAGTAAAGCTGAATAGAGGGAAGACTTTGGTGAGGAGAGTGTAGAGGTATGTTGTGGACATCAGGTCTTCCAACAACATATGGAGGAAAAAATTAAATGCAAGATCCTCTTGAATTCAAATCTCAAAGAAACTAAAAGAAATTATCACAACACTATAATATAACATTGATCATAATACAATCATAACAATCCACGTGAATCAGTCAATCATGAACTCTCTCAGTATCAGAGGAAAATAAGATGGAGCAAGAAAGATGACTTAGATTAACCAAGATGTCTCAAAAACAAATACATAACTAGAGAACTAGTGTTCTTCATAAAATTATTACAATAGCAGGGAGCCTAGCTCAACCATTCGACCTTAACAAAATATCAAAACTGCCTATATATACTAAAGATGCTGCAACCACCATGAATGTGATCGAACCCCCACATTCAAAGTTTCCATTCGGCACCTACTCTGTCACCATGTGAAGGCCTTCTTATGTCAGATGCAAGCTCGACTTATTTATGTGCTTTGCAGGAAAATCCATCCCTCAGGAAACTTTGGATTGACAATCACCCCCCACGACCATTCTCACTATGCTTTCCATTTATGGGGTGAGACGAGGTCTCAACTGTTGCCCCCATTTCCATTAACTACCTTCACTTGATCCTCTTGCTGATCAATGACTCATATTCACTTCGGGACTTCGCAATGTTTAACTCCTACAATTCTCCGAAGAGTCGAACTCCGAAGTGAGGGATTTGCATCCACGCATCCTCAACTTTTGATGGCTCATATTATTTTAGGAGTTCAGGCTTCGATACTTCTGGAATTCCACACACTTCTCACTTTGAAACTCCCGAAGCTTATTTCCCCAAACACTTGGATCAACTACCACATGTCCCTTTAAAGATCAATGACTCATGCTCTCTTCGGGCCTTTTGCTCCGGTGCTATACTTCGCACAAATTTTAAGATTCTGAATGACCGTGAGCTGCTAATTTGAACTCCACATGGAATTCCCACTGTTGAAATCTGAACCTGCCTTTTTGCTTGATTCAGGTCTAGAACAGACTGCTCTGAGTGTCACGCTTTGAGCCCGCGGCTGCGGCCTGTGTAAACAAAGACTTGGATGACTGGATAGGGGCTTGGGAAAACAATAGGATGAGTGATTGAAACAAAAGGAGATGGGTATTCATCTTTAGAGGAAAACAAAAAGGCTTCGGGTGGAGAATTTTTCAGGTAAGACATCAAGGAAAACCAGGTCTTTTAAACAAAAAGGGGCGAACACAACTGACTTTACCAGTTGAAGGGAAAAATTTAAGACTTGGTCTGCGAAAATGAGAGAGACAGGGAAAAATTATAGACTTATGTAGAAACCACAAACCCACAGGACTCTGACAAGTTCATGTGATAAGATTTGGCTCCATAGGGGATGGCATGCTCCCTAAGAGCTGCCAAGAACAAGTAGTTCCAATGCCTTAGCCATTGGGTTATGGAATCGAGCTCAAAACATTTCGCCGAAGGCCGACATGTACACTATTCTACTTATAAAAAGGAAAACAAACACATATGCTCGAGAAAGAGCTTATTTATGTACAGTCCTAGGCTAATTGATTTTTACAAAGCGTTAGGTGAAAGCAAACTTCCACCATAACCACCCAGACTGTTCGGTAATATAATTCTTCTCTTTACTGCAAATAATCCATAAAAGGTAAGGGAAGTATGAAATCATAAAGAAAACATGTATTGGAACACTGGAAATACCTCCAAATGACGATAATATGAACAATTTTGCAGGTTCCAATGCTTTTGGAAAACATATTTCCATATATAACCCCACAGGGTCACAAAATTTATAATCAGGAAAGCTCGAATAGTAAGAAATTACCTCTTGCACTTCCTTCTTTCTCACTTGTCATTCGATGTTCTCAAAGTGTACATGTGGGTAGAGGACTAATGCGGGTCAGCTGATCGCAGGTGATACTTGCTCATTTGCAGGTTCAAGACATGATATAAACTGCACCTTTAGCTCCTCCATGTCTCCTTTGTCTGCTCCAATAACATCTGCTAGCTGAGAGAAAGAAGTCTCTTCATGTATATCCATGGATGGCTCATTCTCTCTATCATGCTGCTCTTGGTAGGAGCTTTCGCTTCCATCAGAAGATTGGCAGCCTATGTTTTCTGCTTCTGAATACTCTTCAGGGGTAGGTGAGCGCATAACTCTTTTATCTTGCAAAGAGAAAAGAGCATTATCTTGATTCTTTTCTTAAACCATTTCATCTTTTAAATCTGAGAGAGCAAGTGTACTAGGGGAGGAAAATAATGCATCCATAGTTATGCCATCATCATCACTATCATCAATCATATCTGGAAGGACTTCTTCTTGGGAAATAGAGAGAGAAAACTTTTCATCTGCATTTGCAAAATACTCACTTTCATCCTTGCTTTCTCTCTCAATCAGATCTTTACCAGACTCATCATACGAGGAACACTCTAACATCTATAGAATGTGGAGTTCAAACCTCTTACAACAGTCATAAAAAATAAGACGAACCGAGTAAATCTTCCCATAATACAAATTAAAAGCATCGTGAAAATCCTTCAATGAATGGATACTAGTAGCAGGGAAAGATAGACACCATCCAAGAGCATCATCTTCTAAAGAAAAACTGAACATCTTGATCCAAACATCCTCGTGAAATAAGCCATGTTCAAGCATGCATACATGAAATTTTAATAAGTGCTCACCAGGATGGTCATGCTTGCTTCCTCTAAATATCGGAAGATAATCATCCCATTTGTTTATAGCCGACACTAGATGTGGATAACCAGATATGGCTGAGAAATTGAAAGGGGCAAAACTCTGAGCCAAGATAGTCAAGAGATGTGGTTCCTCCTTTTCTCCTTCATGGCTCTCCCCAAGATCAGTTTCACAATCACTATAAACATGAACCATGGAAAAGCTATGCTCTTCGTCGTCTTCACTGAGATATCCGTCAAAAGATGTTTGTTCTTGGTCAGTATCCGACATCACTTCTTCATCATAAGCAGGGCTGCCAAGAACATTTGTTTCAAGGACATGAATATCCTCTGCATTTTCTTCATAAGAGAAGCAAGCGAAATCTACCTCCAATCCATCTATTCTTGCAGAAAAAGATTTTACCAACTCCATCAACTCCTCTGAGGTATTTCCTTCATTCTCACATCTTTCGCAAGAACGATCTATGTCCTGAACACCATCTCTATATTCCTCACAATAGATATGACGAATTAACTTAGAGGAATAATTTTTTTGACATTGAGTATTGAAAGTTGCATGAAACTCTCTTAGGGACGAGATGCTAGCAGGGGGAAAAAATTTGATACCACTCACGAGCATCCCCGTCTAATGAGAACATGAACATCTTCATTAATACATCCTCATGATGTATCTCCCAATGATGCATGAGTTCATGAAACTCACGGAGATGCTCGATAGGGTTTTCATCTCTGTGTTCTCTAAATATGGGAAAAAAATCAACCCACTGATCCACAGTAGGAACAACATTTGGAAAACCACGAACAACAAATAAATTAAAAGGAGCAAACCTCTGAGCCAAGATTTTGTCCATTTCAAACCAGTGGAGTCACTGATTGATTTCAGAATAATGGAGTCACCATTGGATTCTTTAATCGTGGAGTCACCAGGTGAATGAGATGTAGTCTAAATGTGTTTGGTCTTTGTTCACCATCAAAGACCAGATCTGATCGTTATTGTTCTCCCAAGGAACTTTTCAATCTGAGAAAGCAGCTAAAAGCCTTCTTCGAGAAAGCTTTCCTTTTTGGATAATCTCTGGGTCAACTTCAGGTGTTGCTAGAGGCAACTGTGGAGTAGACCTCGTGTGTTTGCCTTTTGGAGCCACAACTGAAACAGTGGAGTCGCCATGTGCAAGTTGCAATCTTCAATGGTTCTGATATTCGATGCACCTTCATAATCAAAATCTCTTTGTCTTTCTATCCCAGGGAAATGTCTTCAATTCGTTCCCCGACAATGGCACCATAAATGTTAGCACTAGAAGTCACCTTCAGATTGCATAGAAGGTAAGCCCAATACCCATCACTTTATACAGTAAATGTAAATGAGTTTTAGGTGATCAAATGGAGAGGACTCAATGATAATAACGTTCTAACTCGGAAATCTGGACTAGCATGCATAAGCAATTGAGGTTTGGAATCAACTTCAGTCAGTAAGTTGGAGTAAAGGTGAATAGAGGGAAGAATTTGGTGAGGATAGTGTATAGGTCTGCTGTGGACATCAGGTCTTCCAGTAGCCTAAGGAGGAAAAACTTAAACGCAAGATCCTCTTGAATTCAAATCTCAAAGAAACTGAAAGAAATTATAACAACACTATAATATAACATTGATCATAGTACAGTCATAACAGTCCATGTGAATCAGTTAATCATGAACTCTCTCAGTATCAGAGGCAAATAATATGGAGCAAGAAAGATGACTTAGATTAACCAAGATGTCTCAAAAGAAAATACATAACTAGAGAACCAATGTTCTTCATAAACATATTACAATAGCAAGGAGCCTAGCTCAACCATTCGACCTTAACAAAATATCAAAACTGCCTATATATACTAAAGATGTTGCAACCACCAAGAGTGTGATCGAACCCCCAAATTCAAAGTTTCCAGTCGACACCTAGTCTGTCAGCCTGTGCAGGCCTTCTTATGTCAGAACCGAGCCCGACTTAGTTATGTGCTTTGTAGGAAAATCCGTCCCTCGGGAAACTTCAGATTGACAATCTCCCCCCACGACAATTCTCAGTATGCTTTCCATTTATGGGGTGAGACAAGGTCTCAACTGCTTCCCCCATTTCCATTAACTACCTTCATCGGGACCGAGACGAGGCCTGACACCTATGAATGTTCTAGGCGGTGCCCACAACTTCTTCGAGTCAATCCTGACACCTCGAGGCCATGCAGATATTCTTCTGTGACCAATACAGGCGCTTTCGGCCTTTGGCGCAACTCCTCTCCATCACTCCTTCAATGTGATCTAGGTCGATGACCCTATGCGACCCACCCTTGAAAATTTAAAAACCTATGCACCTTCTAACCTCGCATTGGAGCACGACCATTGATCTTGTGATCTGAGATGAGGCTTCCTGATTAATGACCCAAATCTGGCACCTTTTAGATTGACAGATCGGATCTTCCCTTTTCAAATTGACGACTGAGATTTGCTTCGTGGTTTGGGCTTTAGACCTTTCAAACTTCAAACTATATTTACCCCAAGCAAAAACTCTAGAGCTAAGGATCTTATGACGCGTGGCTCCTGGATTTGGATGACCGAGATCCACTTTGGGCCTCCAGGAAAAACAAATCTCAAACCTCGTCTTCCTCCATGCGCTTTTACCTGGAGCTATGGATCTGACGAAAGGTGGCTCTTGTTGATCAATGACTCAGATTCACTTCGGGCCTTCGGGACTTCGCAATGTTTAAATCCCATAATTCTTCGAAGCGTCGAACTCCAAAGCGTGGGATCTGCCTCCACGTGTCCTCAACTTTTGATGCTAAGATTATTTCGGGAGTTCGGGCTTCGACACTTCAGGAATTCCACACACTTCTCACTTCGAAACTCCTGAAGCTTATTTCCCCGAACACTTGGATCAATTGCCACCTGTCCCTTTAAAGATCAACGGCTCATGCTCTCTTCGGGCCTTTTTCTTCGACGCTATACTTCGCACAACTTTTAAGATTTCGAACGCCCGTGAGGCGCTAATCTGAAATCCACAGGGAATTCCCGCCGTTGAAAGATGAAACTGCCTTTTTGCCTGATTCAAGTCCAGAATGGACCGCTCTGAGTGTCTCGCTTTGAGCCCACGGCTGCGGCCTGTGTAAAAAAAGACTTGGACGACTAGATAGGGGCTTGGGAAAACAACATGACGAGTGATTGAAACAAAAGGAGATGGGTGGTCATATTTAGAGGAAAACAGAAAGGCTTCGGGCCGAGACTTTTTCAGGTAAGACATCAAGGAAAACCAAGTCTTTTAAACAAAAAGGGGCAAACAAAACTGACTTTACCAGTCGAAGGGAAAACTTTAAGACTTGGTCTGCAAAAAGGAGAGAGACAGGGAAAAATTACAGACTTAGGTAGAAATCACAAACCCACAGGACTCTGACAAGTTCATGTGATAACAACTTCCTCAAAGTTACTTGGTTCAATTGTGGACAGTAATTACAAATGTCCTTGTTCAAGTGTCTGTTCTTTCCCTCTTCTTCTGGTTTCTACTCTGACACCTCTATCTCAAATGATTTGTTCTGGTGGATTATTCTTCTAAACCTGGCAGTTAGGTGTCCTAGAAGGTCTATGAAAATATTGTTGGTTGTTTTTTTCTTGTTCTGCTTCTGGCTGCTTCTCTTTTTGCCGTTCTTCTTCTTCTTCTTCCTCTTCTTCTTATTTTAGTTCTTCATTTTCCTATAATTCAAAGATGTTTGAATTCCTGATTTCTTTCCTGGTCTACAACAAGTTAGTTTAATCAACTTTTACATTAATTCTTCCCACTATCTTGTTGAGTCTTAGATTGTAACACTTATATGCTTTTCTTTTGCATGAGTACTTAACAAATATGCCTTCGTCCACCCGAGTGTCAAATTTTCCAATCTTCTTGTCTTCCCTTTTTATGTAACACTTGTTTCTAAACACTCTAAAGTGCTTGCCATTGGTTGGTCTTCCTTTCCATAACTCATATGGAGTCTTATCACTATTACTTCCGATCAATCCTCTATTCAAGATATGAACGACTATATGCATTTATTTTCCCCAAAAGATATAACTTAGCTTTGAGTCATTCAACATGGTTTCTGCCATTTCTTGTACAATTATGTTTTTCCTTTCAACAACTCAATTTCGCTGAGGTGTTCTAATTGTTAAGAATTATCTTTTTATTCTCCGTTCTTCATAGAAATATCTAAATTCATTTGAAGTAAACTCACCTCCATTATATGATCTTAAGCATATTATTTTCAAATCAGTTTCCTTTTCAACTAGTTCCTTGAATACCCTGAAACATTCGAAAGCTTCTGACTTTTTCTTGAGGAACCAAACCCAGGTCATTCTAGTGTAGTCATCAATGAGTAGCATGAAGTATTATTCACCATCCAGTCCTTTTGTTCTCGTGGGCCCACATAAATCATTGTGTACAATCTCCAATGGTTTTGTCACAGAGTATTCCTTTGTCTCGAATTCAAATTTTGTTTGTTTTCCATGTTGACAATGCTTGCACATATTATTCATTGGCTTTGTAATTTCTTTCATTTCTCTTAAAACTTGCTTCTTGATGATCTTGACAAGATCATCAAAGTGTATATGCCCCATTCTCCTATGCCAAAGCCAACTTTATATTTTTTCCCCAATCATCTTTCTTCTTCATTCTCATTCAAGATATATATGTTGTTTGGAGTCCTTGTCGTTGTTGCCACTAGTATGCTTGATCCTTCTTTCCTTATTTCACATTCTTTTGAATTGAATATAAGTGTGTGTCTTTGATCACACATTTGGCTCACACTTATCAAATTATGCTTCATATTTTCAACAAGTAGGAATTTTTATGCCACAACATCTTTGTTTCTGAGGTTGACTGTGCATTTTCCTATTATTTTGGCTAAGTTATCATTGCCAAATGTGACAAACCCCTCTTTTTTTTTTTAATGTTACAAATCCATTTTTGTCTCCAGTCACATGTTTTGAGCATCCACTGTCAATATACCAATGGATTCTTCTATTTTGGGCTTGTAAGGAAAACCCACATTCCTCAACCTTCAAATATTCTTGCTTCCTTTTCCAAGTTCTTTGTTGATCCCCTATATGATTGAAAGGAACATGCCTAGTTTATCTTGAAGAAACTATCAAATCACTTATGCAATTTTTGTTTATGTGTCCAAAATTGTTACATTTGTATCATTTAATTTCATAAACCAGAACACCAAAATTGTTATAATTTCTATCAAACGCCTCACGAGCCTTTCTGGAATAATTTCCTTCATAATGATTCTTGGTATTTTCGTAGCTACTTATGTTCTAGGTGTTTCAAAACTTTGCATAGGCTCTACAATTTATGACATTATGCCCAAAATTATTGCAAGAATAACACAAGCCAAGAAAAATATTTATGTACTTGGGTGTGAGTGTTCTTCTAGTTGGTGTTGTTCTTATGAAATCATGATCTTCTTCTTGGGTCTTCTTCATTCCTGGTTGTTGATTCCATGTTCCTCTAAATGCACAATCTTCTTCTTGATTCTTCTTTATTTATGGTTTTTGTATGTCCTCCTTTAGAGGCTTGCATTCTTCTTTATTGATGGAACCCTTGATAGTATTTGCATAACTTCTTTGCTTTGCTTAATTTCCTGTCATCATAGAGATTGAACTCTCATCAATATTATTTTGTTTGTATCCAAGTCTAGACTTGTCATAGAATGGTTTTTTTTTTGTAGAAGATTCCACCCAATATTTTGGTACTATTGCCAAAATTTAGTTGGATGTCCTTCTTATGTAGTTCCTTTCTTAGTGAGACTATTTCAGCTTCTAGATTCTCTGTTATTTTCTTCTTTTCTTCTAGTTGTCTCTTGTGTGTTTCTTCAATCACTTTTGATTCTTCCTTCTTTGTGAGACTTGTTATTCTTCCTTGCTATTCTTAGATCACTTAAGGCACTGATCAATTCTGCCTCAAGATTCACTTCTCCTTCTTCTTCATAGTCTCCTTCATTATTTTCAATAGTCCCCCCTTGAGTCTATAACACCATGAAGAGTACTCTTCTTGAGTCACTATCACCATCATCATATTCATCGGATGAGGAACTATCATCTTTTGAATAGAGGATTTTCTTTTACAAAAATATTTCTTTATTTCTTTCCTTGTCTCTTTTATGAAATTTCTTTTCTTTCTTAGGAACTTCTTCTTCATCACTATACGAATCCCTTGCATTTGGACATTTGGAAGCAAAATGGCCAACTTTACCACAATTAAATCATTTGAAAGAAATCTTACCTTTGTACTTGCCAATTCCTCTTTTGAGATTTCTCACAAAGTTGGCTTCTTCTCCATTGTCTAAATCATCACTATTGTTGGAGCAGGGTTTTGACCTTGGCTTGTTCTTTCTTGTCTTGTTGGAGGCTTTGAAAGATGCTTCCCTTCTTGATGGATTTTCCTATTGTGTTCTGATTTCATATGTTGTAATTATTCCATGTAATTCATCCATGATTAATGCAACTAGATCTTGTCTTTCTTCTAGAGCTGAGATTTTAGGGTCAAATCTCATTGGAAGAGACCTCAATATCTTTTGCACAACAATTGAATTTTCAATCTTTTCTCCCATTCCTCTTAGAGTATTCACAATTTCATCAACTTGGAGAAAATACGTTGCAATATATTCATCTTCCTTCATTCTCAGATGTTCAAATTGTTCTCTATAAGTCTGAAGCTTGCCCCCTTTAACTTTAGCATCTCATTCATAAACATTTTTGAGCTTTCCCCAGATTTCCTTTGCATAATCATAATTCATAACCTTAACAAGTTATGAGCCTATTAAACCACTTAGAATGGCATTTATAGCGTTTGAATCGTATTCACTGAGCTTTTTCCCAACATTACTTGTTGGGGGAGAAACTAGTGCAATGTATAAATTTTCCCATAAAACAACGATGTTCCATTTTTGGTAAATTCTCCTTGCTTATCCATGATCTTCCTTCCAGTGGTTAGACTGTTACTGAAGGAACCCGCTCTGATACCAATTGTTAAAATATTCAAGAATACTGAGAGAGGCAGGGGGGGGGGGGGCGTGAATCAATATAGAGTTATTTAAAAAAAATTAACCTTCAAGCAACACATAAACATTAACCATTAATCATATCATTAATCATCACATAAACTCATACACATTTCACACATATTTTTATGTGGAAACCTAACTGGGAGAAAAGCACACAAAAATTGCTTAAGTAGTTTCAAGGTTTTACAAGCTCCAACTTGAAGGAAGCACCCACTCCCTAAGTTTTCCAACACCCACTGGAAGGAGACACCAATCCCATTGGAATATTTTAAATGATGATACAGGGTCAAATCATCCTTGAAATACAATCCCAAAATCACTTCTTAAATCTGCATACAAAACTGCTCAAAACTGCACCTCAAATCTGCAAACTTGTAAGATTTGCCACGAGCTCAATTTTACGTTTATGATTTTTAAACTTGGACCTCATATATTAGGATCTGTTCTCTTTCTAATGCAACAAGTGGAATTAAATTTGGACCTATGAAGCTTCAGATATAATTGTTTTATCTTGAACACATGTTTGGGACTAGTTTTTGGATTAGTCACAAACTCTAAAATTTCTCCAATTTGTCTCCTTGACTCATCCCCGGAAAAAAAGTTATAGAGAAAATGACAATATGACTCATTTTGAAGAAGAAAACCATACCTCAACTTCCACTATGTATAACTCCAAACCTGTAACGAGTCAAGACCTGGAATTTGTACCCAAGATTCTTTGCTATCTCTTCTGAAACACCTACAAGTTTCACTATTTGAATCTTTCTAGAAACAAATTATATAAAAATTTCCAAGATGACCTTCAAAGAAAAACCTTAGAACAAATCATCACAAAAATTCATATTCCCTTGGAATTTCACCCTTCTTCACTTCATTTTCCCTTGGAATTTCACCCTTCTTCACTTCATATTCTCTTGGAATTTTACCCTTCTTCACTTCATATTCCCTTGGAAATTTGATCCTCTAAGCTGGAATTCGCTCCTCTTCCTTGGCTAGGTTGAATTGGTTTTTTACCAATGCCAAATGAGGCTCCTCTTATTTATATGAGTGTTCTCCACATGAGGGGGTGCAACCAAGGGTCACAACTTTTGGGTCACACCTCTTCCTTAAGGATGGTCAACCTTAGGGGCTTCTTCACTTTACTTTAGGGGATTCTTCTCTTGGATTTAAGGGCTTCTTCTCTTGGTTATAAAGGCTTCTTCAAGGCTCCATATGTGTACAACTCAAAGTGGGCATGTGGAAACAACCACATGTTATCTCATTCTGTGAGGGCCATGCTTAAAAGCTACGCCATAAGGGGGCCACTTTGGAGTTATATACACTTATGTCAAGGATCCTTCAAGGATCTTCAAGGATTCTTCAAGTGGACACATAATCATCACTTTTAGGGGTTTATGGGCTTTGATTTAGGGCTTCTTCTAAGGTTGACAACAACGACAACCAATTGTCTAATATATATGTCAAGAACCACATGCCCAAAAGTCATACCCCCATCCACCTTACATTCATTACATGACTTAGAGAGGGTCTTCTTAGGAAAAACTCCTTGAATTCAGAATTGATCTACCCAATAGGGCACCATGACAACCC
Source organism: Picea engelmannii (assembly GCA_009831015.1). Classification (NCBI taxonomy): domain Eukaryota; kingdom Viridiplantae; phylum Streptophyta; class Pinopsida; order Pinales; family Pinaceae; genus Picea; species Picea engelmannii. The sequence goes on along the minus strand of ML786798.1, from coordinate 394,769 downwards.
TCCCATACTTAAATTTGGAAAATTTTATAAGGTCTTTGAGCACTTGTTTAATTTGAAAAGGGGGGATTTAATGCACATGTTCATGTGGTTCTTTTATTAGATGTGACTTACTTGGCATGATACATGTGAGTTGTGGACCCTTGGAGGGCATACTTGTTTGTATTTACAAGACCTTGTTCGGTGAAAGATATTCCATAGGTGGAATTGTGCCATTTTGACCTTCATGGGGGGTTGAAGACCCCAAGGATGGATTCCATACCTCACAACATGGGCAGAGTACCCTGTAGTTCTTGTGCGCATGAGATGATGAATATTGCCTTTAGAGGCATTTTGAAAACACCGGAGGATGACATTGTAGCCCATTGCACCTAGACGTTAGCTTTGGGAGGCCTAGGACGTCACCTTATAACCCTTTGATGTCATGTGGAGGCTAGGGTTTTGGGGGATTGATGGTTCCAGAGGAGTGGTGACCTGGTTTGAAGGAAGAAGAGGCATGGCACGACACTCTCGCACATGAGAGCTTGACACATGGAATTTAGAGGCCTGACAATTTGCATCTTGAGGCTCAATGTCTCACTTAGAGCCTCAATGCCACTCCTTTAGGGAATGACATCACACTTTTGAGGGTTTTACTTTATGTAAATTTTATTTTTGTAAGTTGTAAAGGAAAATAAAGGGGGTCGACCCTCTTTTGATTTGTTGTTGACATTTTTGTGTGGAAAAATTGGTTTAGATGGCCTCATATAAATAGAGGCCATCTAATTTTCATTTTAGACATAACGCACTTGAGAATTACATAACTCTTGGATGAAATTTTCGCCCTACTTGGGCAATTCACTATCTCTTGTCTCTAGTGAAAAATGGATGTTTTACTTGTCTATTCGTGGAGGAAAGGCTAGCGACTTCTCTTGGATGCGTGTTCATGGAAATTTGGTGGAATATCTTTGATAAGTAAGGGTTTTGCCTGCTATCTCTTGGATTATGTAAGGATTTTTGCATGCTTACCCTTGTAGAAAGACATTGCTAAGGTTTATCTTCTCTAGGGAGTAAAATGGATTCACTTCTAGAAGAGTGATAAACCCTAGCTAGTAACAAGAGACTCCATTAACTAGTAGATAAATACAATAATCTTTGCATTGGAGATTGAATATTGTTGCATTGGTAAACGTGATTTCAAGGGGATTGAATTGTTTAAGTTTGGAATTAAATTTTATATGTTTTAAGCTATCTTGTGCCCTAAGGGCGTCTTGATTTAACTAGTAATTAAGCTTCTATAACAAGCATTAAGCTAAAACCATTAGGGCTGCAGAAAAATCACTCTTTTATCACTCTTTACTCACTTTTCTATTGATGAAATTCACTTGCAAGCTATCATAATTAATTTATTGTTTAAAGGCAATTGTTTGGGTAGATTTCCATTTGATTTTAATGGATAGAACTTTATGGTGTAGCAAATTTTTTCTACAGCCATAATACTATTATAAAACTCCGCTAATAACACTTATAAACAACCCTCTCTTGCTATCAAAGTCTTGGTTTAAATATTGGAAGTTTGTCTACTAATTCCTAGATTAAGTTTTCAGCATCATACACTTGATTTTGATGGTCTAATTTGCAGCTTTCACAGTCTTTTTAATGCTGATTTATATATTTCCATACTACTGCAATTTTGGGACAATAAGGTTTCTTGCTAATTCCCCATTGATTTTGAGGCTTGGATCATCATATATTGTTTTGTTTGGGAAGGTCTAACATTGTTTTGTAGGTACATAACCTTGGAAACCATTTACCAACTCCTAAAAATATTTCCCAAAGCCTCATTCTCATCCTTGACCTTGACCTATAGGGGTACTCTTCGAGCTCTTTCCTTCTCCCATCGCAACCCCCCTAGTGTCACCCAGGAATCCTCCCTTGTGTTGGACTAATCCTTCACTAAAATGAGGGGGACATCTATTGATGTGACAATGATATGTGTTCCCAGTTGTGTCTCACATTTGTGGCCTGGGTTGGACTTTTCCCAAACTACAAATTGTGCGATAACAACACCACTATATCATTTCTACCACATTAAGCTATCATCCACCCTTTTATCCAATATAAAACTACCCAAATAAACAAATACTAATTTCTTCCAAACTTCATTTGTTTCCCTACCATTTACCACCCGATCCATACTTCACATCACCACCATATATAACCATTCATATTTCCTGATATTACCCAATATAGAGGCTTCCTGTGAAAAAAAGTAGCTCTTTTCCTCTGTCGATTTTCAAATTCGAAGCTTTGGGCATCAAAATCAAATATATCTCTAGCATATACAAAATCAAGCAAGCACAAGTATGGACACTTCAATTTCTAAAAGACAAAATCTCTAGTGTTTTCACTATTAGAAAGAAATATCTTCCTCTAGTGATAAGTAAAATGAATTGTGGAAAACGATATCAGTAACTCCTCCATCATATTCAAGACTGAGCTAACACCAAGTGATAAGGTTTTGTTTTCAACACAAACAATCTTCCTCTAACATGTAAGTAAAATTTTTGTGAAGAAATAAAAATCATTTCTCTAGCACAAGCACAAATATAAAGTTTTGGGTTTCAATTCTTGAAGACAACATTTGGGGTTTCATTAACAAGAATCCTAAATTGGAATGAGAAAACAAAGCCTACATTGAAAATTAGAGTTGTGAGGAATGAAGCACTTGAGAGAAGTCCACTAGACTGGGAAAAATAGATTCTAGAATGGTCAATTACCAAAGAAATTTACAAGGGGAATGCCTTGGGTCCAACAAAGAAAGTTGTTCTATCCAACTTGGCAAAATTCTCTAGTGAAGAACCTGAACAAAGGCCTCACAAAGTGAAAAAGTGAGGAGCATAGCTCCAAAACATGAGATTATTATGAAACAATGTCGAGTTGTTCTATGACATACTATTGTTGTAAATGAATCAAAGGTATTCTACAATTTTTTGGGAGTAGCACTTAAAAATCCAAATGATAATAATGCAGAATGAATACTTGGCTCTCCTACTATGGTTTCTTGTCCTTTGGATTTTCAAAATACTGATTTGAAATTAGATGTTGGAGCTTATGGGGAATCACATGAAGTTTTTTTTTTACGTACGACATGTTTGGAATAACAAAAACTTTACAGCCTATGGTGACCATGCTAATCTAATGAAACTTGTCCAATCACTTTCAAAGAACTTGGAATCTCTTTATGAAAAAGAGGTGCTTAGTTTATTTCAACAAAAGTGACAGAAAATGATCTTAAAACTTTGGAAGCTTTGGAACATCCTGTTGCAAATGACTCTAGAAAATTTCATGGAGAACTTTCCAAAGCTCTATGGGAAGAGGGCATCTTCAAAGTATGTGAAATTGATACAAAATGACGATAGTGTGCTATTGTGTGATACTTACGATTCTGAATACCATATGTATTGTTTAAATGCTCTGCTAAAAAAATTCCAGAAGGGAGCTGGTATTGTCCCTCCTGCTTAGCAAGTCAAGATGAGTTCCAAGAAGGATCTGCACCTTTTGCAGGAATGCCAAGTGAAACTGTCTATAAAAATAAATACCAGGGAGCTGAAGCGTGTGCATGTTCTAAATCTCTACATAAACTAGTGACATTATTGGAAGAAAGGGAGCACCGACAACTTATTGTTGGAGAGTGTGTTTTCTTGTTGAAATTTATCTGCAAGGAAACCCTAAGCTCGATGACAATTCATGAACATCTTGATCAATTTATAGAGGTTTCATTAGATTTGCAACATAAATTACGCTCTCTTACTACAGAATGGAGAAATCTAAAAGCTAAAGAATAACTTCTAGGCTTCTAGGATGCAAATAAAGGTGTCATAAGAGTTTGTACAACTAATTAGAGTACTATGGATGAAGGGAAAAGGGACAAAATATGAAATTGTCTTTGAAAACGAACAAAAGATCTCGAAATTTGTCAAAAAGCTTGTTTGTCAAAAAAAACATGCTTGGCGTGCATTTGTGAAGTCCGCGAAATAAATATTTGAGATGGTTGAAGCCACAATAATTTTGGAACAAATGATAAAGAATGATTGCTTGAAAAATATATGGTGGTATTGGTCCTCATACTCAACATCAATTAAGGTATCAACAATATCTTCTCTAACATTCAAGATCTATTCCCTTGATACAACTATTATGTATAGGAAGTCATTGATTACTTCCAATTTGAAATTGGGAACACAACATACAAAGAAGAGGAGAAAAAACAAAATTATGTGAAATTTTGATTTGTATGAGGTCATGCAAAAGGATCAGGTTGGGGGGAAATGTTAGTACTCTGTTTTGACAATTAAAAAGACTTTAAACTTATGATTTTTTTGCCTTTATACCTCTCCTTTTGACACATTCTCCATCCACTTTAGCTCAATAAAGATATTTTCAAGGCATAATTAGGTAAGTATTTATTTTATTTTTAATTGTTTAAAATCAACATTTTAAAATAGTTTTAATTTGGATTTTACCAGAAATTATAGGAAAAATTTAGATCTTGTAATTCGTCATTCATCGAGATATGTGCAGGCCAATTTGGAAGAAATGAACACCTAGGTTTTGTTTCTTTCCTTCATTCCATGGTATGTGTCCTCTTAGATGCGCGAAAATCAACCCAGAAACCTCAATCAACGCCTTGGTTAACTCAGGTATCTACAAGAAAATATTTAGTAGCAAAAACAAGCAACGATCTTCAGATGAGATTTCTGGATTGGTGAGGACGAATTTGGAAATTCCATGACATGGGTTTTGTGCATAACATGCCCAATTAGGTGGCGAACACATAGATTTTCCATAGAATGCAAAATTTGGGAGATATGACTATTTTTCTAAAGATGAAAAGCCCATATTTTTCTGTTGCAACCGATTTCTCCAATTGGATACCAAATCAAGTTCGAATTAGTACTTTTGGTATTTGATAAGTTATGATATTACTCTAAGAAAGTATTCTTAGGCTAGTTATTACATCTTACATTGTATAAATAATCTATACTTTGAAGCTTTCGGGGATTGGAATTGTAGAGGAGAACTATTTGAAAACTCAATTTTGTAACTAGTTTGATGATTAATATAGAAGCTCTGATATTTTCCAACTAGTGTTATTTCTCTTTTGTGCATGAACCAGGCCTGGAGGGCCCCCTTGCTTTGGTACATGTCACTATGTATATTATTGTGCATTGGTTTTAATTTCTGCATCTTCTTTCTGTAAGTAATTTGCTTTGCTCTCTTGTTTATATAACAACATTTTAACTTTAGATTCAAACTTCAGATTTTATTTTAGTTTCCACTTGAAATTTGTAGTTGATTTATAAATTAGATAGTTGAAAAGTTACATTTCATTTCGATTTCTTACATAGAACATTATTTCAAAACCTTTAACCTCAATAGTTGACATAGTATTTTTGCAAAGAGCTCACAACCAGTGGCACATTTCACTTTACAACCTGATTTTCTACCAGTAGAACCGTGACAACTTAAGATTGAAAGAATTAGATTCAATTCAAGTATTTTTATTTAGCATGTGTGTGTGTGTGTGTGTGTATTTTTTGTAAATTAGAAACTTATATTACCTTCAGGACATAGAGTACCAAGAAAATTTCATTCGTCCTAGTGCACGGACTACCAAAAATGGAAACCAGTGCCAACACCAAGTCAGATATATCATTGCATTTATACCCTTTGGGGCCAAATTAAAATGTCTAAAATTGTCAGGATGTCTACATGTTAAGCTAGGATTTGTAACGGGAATGTATACTACAAAAACTAAATTTAAGAGGTAAGGAAAAAGCATGGCAAAATATTGGATTTAAACACCAGACTGATTGCTACCACCATCACTATGAGGATGAGCATGCTCTGTTGGAGTGCACACACATTGACGATGGTTGTATGGACAAGGAAGGAAAGGATGTTGTCCAAATAACAAGTTGAGGAGGTTAACGAGTCGACGATCCATCATCTCCTAGTGAAAATGTAGTTTTGCAATATCCCCGTGGAGTTCAAAGATCAATTGGAGCTGGTCTTCAAAGAACTGAGGCATATAATTCTGCTCATTCAATTTGCTGAAACGTTCCACTAGCGCTTGAGAGAAAGTTCCTATTACATTGTTGCGAACCAAAGTGTTAGGAGCATCTGTAGGGGACCTTCTTACTGAGGGAGAGGCTAGAGCTGCCAACTTTTCCTGAATTTGTTTAGGTGGAAGTTCCTCTTCCACAACGATGTATCGCCAAACCTCCTCATCGCACTAGCTAGACGCAAGGGAAGAGGAAAACATAGAAGAATCTGAGAGGCTAGAATAACAGAGAGGTGAAGAGCGACGGCTAGTTGAGCCGCGATATGAAGAAGAACCCCTATATTCATCAGGTGTGTTTAAACATTCCTTCAAAACCTTTAACTTCACTAGTTAACAAAGTATTGTTGTAAAGAGCTCACAATCATTGTGGCATATTTAACTTTGTAGCCCAATTTTCTACCAGTGGAACTTTGAAAACCTAAGGTTCAATGAATTAGGTTTAATTCAAGTCTTTTCGTTTTTCATGTGTGTTAGAACATTCTTTCAAAACCTTTAACTTCACTAGTTGACAAAGCACTGTTGCAAAGAGCTCACAACCATTGTGGAATATTTCACTTTGCAACCTGGTTTTCTACCAATGGAACTGTGACAACCTAAGGTTGAAAGAATTAGATTTTATTTGAAGTTTTGAAGATTGGGTTAGATTCCACTTTCTATATTTCAAAGAGTATTTCATGAGCATCTTCAAGTTTGGATTTCCTTCTTAGTTTGTAGAACACGTTTCAAAGCTAATTCCCTCACATACAATGATTGTGCCTCACAAGTTTACCAACCTCAGATTGACATAATAAGTGTCCCATTTATGTGAATAAATTAGGCTGCCAACAACTTGATTTTTTTGGAGCTAGAGAGCTCTAAGACTTCCTAGATAGCATGTACTCAACCCTTGAAGGGAAGTGGGACAACCCAAGAGACTACGGTGCAAAGAAGAGGGTACATTTCCTTAGGTTGTGTAGGATGTGGGTTGGAACTATTACTAGAGTTGGTACCTTGGCCTAGCCATTGTGGCATTGACTGTTAGACCATAGGTGGCTTAGGTAGCCTTTTCCTTAGTGGAGTCATAGCCCTAGCTAGTTGGTGATTTTACATAAAGAAAAGTGCTCTGTTATGTGTTTATTTTCTTAGTATTATGTGTATTTATATAAATTCTTAATTTATGTTTCTATGCATGAGCATATTGTGGTATACTTATGCATTTTACTATAAATTATGCATTGTATGGCATGTTTTTGTTGGACTTGCATATTGTTTCATATGCAAGGTATATTTCAGTTGGTATCAAAGTTTTAATGAGTGAAGTAAGATGAATTTTGAAAATTCAATATTTGATAGAGGTTGGATTTTTTGTAACATATGCCTAGAAGTGAGTCTGGGATGTGTTACAATATGGTATCAGAGCTAGCTACAACACTTAAGCTGCATGGGCCAGAGTCTGTGCTGAAGCATAAATTTGCAGAAAGTTTTTTCAAAGGAAGCCTGCAAATTATTTGATGAAAGTTTCCTATGAGAAATTGGAGAAATTTTATGTAGTTTTGGAGAAATTGAGCTCAGGGGTTAAAATAACTAATTTTAACCTCTGATTGAGTAAATTCAGTCCTGGAATTGGCTGAATTTACAAATTCATGAGTACCCATGGAGAAATTGGGTAAAACCCCCCAATTTCTAAGCAAATTTAAGTGAAATTCATGCCCCGAATCATCAATAGGATGGTTAGTTTGAGTTAATTGGGAAAATTCAGGAAGAAATTCAGCTAGGAGGTCAAGAATGGTAGAATCCATGGTGGCCATGTAGAAATATTTGGGCGAAATTGGGTAAAAATCCCCAATTTTTAAGTGAATTCAAGAGGAATTCATGCCCATAAATTTCAAAGGGTCGAGTATTGAAACAATTGGAAATTTTTAGAATTGAAATTGGCCATGGGAAGCATAATTACAGAGTTTCATAGCAGTGTTGACAAAAATTTTGAAATTAGGCATTTTTGAAAATTGGGAAAAATTTAAAATTTTTTGTTCTTGGTGACATGGGCTGCAACGATGGCGAGATGTCAATCCACAATGGCTGAGTGGCAAGCACGATGGGTGACATAGGTACCATGATGGACAAGGGGGTGAGTTGCAAAGAGCTTCGATTTGAATGAGGGAGTGACACATACACACAAGGAGGTTTGGTGGTATCATATGCTTTTGTGCTGATAAATCCCTTGCATCTTAACCTATGATATCAATGTGAGTTGTTGATCATTGTTCATCCTCCATCCTCCGATCAATCAAGCAATCATGTTGCGCGCCAGGAAAAAAATGGTGTAGGATGGTACCCGCCCATCCCCACATCTAATGAACGGGTGCCAGTGGAATTCCACTAGATGAGGTGGTACCCCTGTCCCATATGTGGTCAGACTGAGTGCCAAGAGGGTAGTCAACTACGAGTGGGCTCGTGTTTTATTTTAATAAAATAAAGGAGAAAGAGGAAGGAAGAGGAAGGTGTCGAAGGATAATGGGGTAGGGATAGGGTGGCCAAAATGATGACATGGCATCACCTTGGGGAGGCATGTGGACCCAGGATGCCACATCAACAACCACATCAACAAGGATGCCATATAGGCAAAAGTTTCCCTATGTTTAAAAATAAAAACAAAAAACTATGGAGCCAAAATCGTATTTTGGCCATAGTAAAAGAGAAGAATAATTCAGAATTAGATGAAATTTTCTAGGTTTTTCCATAGTTTGAGGGGCTACAGAAGTGCTAGAGAGGGTCACTGGCCAATTATTCACCAATTTGCTAGAAAATGAAAATTAGAGGCTTTTGAAGAGCAGGATCGTGCTCAATGGCAGGGGCACTGTTACTGATGAAATTTTCACAGAGTAATATAAAATCAGACATGCATATACTTAGTGAAGGGATTGGATGGATTTTGAGGGAGTTGGAGTGGAGATGCCAAAACAGGGAAAAATCTACTAGTCCGAGCCACGTTTTAGGGTTTTGGGGGATTTT
>ML786798.1:374847-385625 GCA_009831015.1 Picea engelmannii | reverse complement strand
GGGGAGGACAAAGTTGTCATTTCCATATTACTACGGGTTTTGACCGGAGCATCATATTGACAATTTGAGAGTTGTTGTGAACTCATTGTCATAATTATTATCAATGACTCATACACAAGTCTCCTTAGTTCATAACAGATTTACCTTTGCAAGTGATAGACGTTGGTGTTTGAGCTCAATTGCACCAAGGAGAAAGGTGCACAAAATGGGTAGATTGGAAAGATTCAAATGACTACAAATTTCTGCTCATATGCTTAGAATTGAGAAAGAAAGTAGTGTTACAGGAAAATCCCCCTTTGGACAGGTGGATTCCCTCTTGGATCCTAAATCTCTAAGATCGAGACAGAAAGGTGCTAACTTTGGTCACTAACATCCCTTTAAACCTAGTTAAACTAATCTATAGAGAAGAGTAAGAAGATGTACCTTTTTATGATGTTTGTCCTCACCCAGTTCCAAGTTGAGCTCTAATCCACAAGCTCTTCAACAGGTCCTGCAATCCAATCAAAGACAAAGCATGATTCCTATTCTACTACGATTGGTCTGAAACTAGATCTATCCATTAAAGACAAGTTCATGTAGGCATACACAATATTGAAGGAAACAAGCCAAGCACATGTATTAAGGAGAACTCAATAGAGATACTTACAGACCTTTGATGCAGATGCAACAACCACACTAAGATCTCCTTGTCCAACCCCTTGCTCAAATGATCCACAAACAAAATGACTATGCTTCACTGATTATCTCCCTTACGAGATCATAAGTTTGATGCCTTCAATGTCTCTTCCTTCCTTATGAGATCATAAGTTAGGTATTTCTCTATTTCTCCATGCCCTCATCCTCCATGGAAGGCCCTCATTATATAGGATTTTGAGGCTTAACCACCATGGAGAGGATCTCTCATCAGATCCACTAAAAAAGAGATCTCTAAGATATTTAGGGAGAAAATATTTTTTAAGGATTTTAGGGAGGAAATATCTCTCAAGGATTTTAAGGAGGAAATATTTCAACCATCCATGAGATCCTCCACCTTCCTTAAAATATAAGAAACCAAATGTGAGGTGGATTCTCACACTTAATTACTTCTTTTTCATGCCATCATTCTCTCTTTTGACCTCACACTTTAGGGGGCATTCTGTTACACATGAAATTTAAACACCTAGGTACCTCTCCCTAAGTGTTGTAAAGTGTCATATAAGTGTCTCATACACCTCGACACCATGGAATAACCTATGCCACAATCCCTAGTCAATGTGGAGGAGGGATACATTACATGAAGGCCAAAATACCAAGTGCACATGAATTATTATTAATATTCATGAAAAAAGAGATTATTTAAGTGTGAGAATCAAGTACACATGAATTATTATTAATATTCATGAACAAGAAGTAATTAAGTGTGAGAATCCACCTCACATTTGGTTTCCTATTTTTTTAGGGAAGGTGGAGGATCTCATGGATGGTTGAAATATTTCCTCCTTAAAATCCTTGAGAGATATTTCCTCCCTAAAATCCTTAAGAAATATTTTCTCCCTAAATATCTTAGAGATCCCTTTTTCAGTGGATCTAATGAGAGATCCTCTCCATGGTGATTAAGCCTCCAAATCCTATATAATGAGGGATTTCCATGGAGGAGGAGGGCATGGATAAATTGAGAAATACCTAACTTATGATCACATAAGGAAGGGAGAGATATTGAAGGCATCAAACTTATGATCTCATAAGGGAGATAATCAATGAAGCATAGTCATCTTGTTTGTGGATAATTTGAGCAAAGGGTTGGACAAGGAGAGCTTATTGAGGCTGCTGCATCTACATCAAAGGTCTGTAAGTATCTCTATTGAGTTCTAATTAATACATGTGCTTGTCATGTTTCCTTCAAGATTGTGTATACCTACATGAACTTGTCTTTAATGGATAGATCTAGTTTCAGACTAATCGTAGTAGAATAGGAAGCATGCTTTGTCTTTGATTGGATTGCAGGACCTGTTTAAGAGCTTGTGGATCAGAGCTGAACTGGGCGAGGACAAACATTGTAAAAAGGTACATCTTCTTCCTCTTCTCTATAGATTAGTTTATCTAGGTTTAAAGGGATGTCAATGACCAAAGTTAGCACCTTCTTGTCTTGAACTTAGAGATTTAGGATCCAAGAGGGAGTCCACATGTTCATAGGGGTGTTTTCCTGTAACAAGTAGTCCTTGGAAATCTATTGGATAAGAGAATCTACATATGCACCCATAATTATGATTTGAGCAGCAAAATTCTTAGGGAATCAAAAGAAAGATATTTCCTGGTCTAGGAAACGCTGCTAATGTGTGTGTAGGATCAAAGGTTTACAACATATAAATGATCATACAAATAATAAATGCGAAAAAGGACTGCAAAGTTTGTATTATGATATCTTTGTGGATTACAAAATGGCCGAATGCAGCTGAATAAACTGACAATACTCGACTAGATCAATAGACAAAGGATCTTAGCTAGAATACAAATAAGCAACTAAAAGATAATACCCAGAATATAGGAGCACTGCAGAATCAATGAAGAATGATGGAAGACCTGGATGATCTTCCTGGTGACTAGGGTGTGTCTTTCAACACTGAAATCAGCCAACTGGTGTCTTCCTCCTGGAATACACTGAACTATCTCTCCTGAGATGCACCCCTTCTCCTCAATGACAAGTCATAATCTGCTAATGATGAATTAGGTCACTGACCCTTCCTTTATAGCTTTCCAAAACCCTAAATCATGTTGAAACCCTAATTCACTGTTGACTTTCAAAACCCTAAATCACTGCTGAAACCCTAATTCACTATTGACTTCTATTTTTAGTTCATAATGACTTAAAAGTGCTTTTAACCCTTTTTATCTCAATGTCACTTTCCAAATATAACACCTGTGACTGGAGTGACCTTTAGTAACCCTGTTTACCCCTCTTTCGCCCTGGCTATAGTCTAACGGGGTGGTTTAGACCATTAAGCCTCCTCTCTGGAGCTCCTATTTGGAAAGGGACATTATAATCCTCCCTTCTCAAAATTGCTTGTCCTCAAGCAATACCAGTCCAGCGTGCTGCAACACCTGCTCGCTCTCCCAAGTAGCATCCTCTACTGGAAGCCCTCTCCATCTGATCAAACACTCTCTAATGACCCTGCTCCTCAGTTTCCACTCCTAGAACTCCAAAACCGCCTCCGGAACTAACTCCAACTATCCCTTCTCATCCAACGTGGGAAGCTCCTATGATGTGCTAATGAATTGTCCCACTGCCTTTTTGAGGCAAGACACGTGGAACACGTTATGAATCTTGCTCCCCTCTGGAAGCTCTAGCTTGTAAGCAACCTCACCTACTCGATGCATGATCCTGTAAGGACCATAAAATCTAGGCTTGAGCTTCTTGACCCCACTCTTCTTTAGAGATGACTGTCTGTAGGGTTTGAGTCTCAAGAAAACCAAATCTCCAACCTCAAAGCTGCGCTCTATCCTGTGCCTTTCTACACTTATATTCTGTCAGTTTTGCATCATCTGCAGGTTCTCTTTCAACAACTTGAGAATCTACTGACTCTCTATGTTCCAATCCTTGGCCTTGAGATCTCTTCTCTCCCCGAAGACCAAGTCTACCAAAGTGGGAGCATCATATACATACAATGCTAGGAAGGGTGTCATACCAATGGACATGTGCAAGGTGGTGTTGTAGCAATGTTCTCCTAAATGTAACCACTTTACCCACGTTCTCTATTGTCCTCCTACATAGTTCCTCAAATACCCTTCAACCCACTTGTTGACAATCTCGGTCTGCCCATCTGTTTGAGGGTGATAGTTGGTGCTAGGTGTAAACTTTGTCCCCACCAACCGAAATAACTCTCTCCAAAATGTCCCTATGAACTGACTGTCCCTGTCACTGACGATGTTCTTCGGCAACCCATGAAGTCTGAAGACCTCCCTGAAGAAAATATCGGCTACCTGAATTGTGTTGTAATCTGTCGGTATGGCATAGAAGTGAGAAAACTTGGCCAATCTGTCGACAACTACATAGATATAGTCCTTACCCTGGACCTTGGGTAGACCTGTGATGAAGTCCATAGATATACTCTCCCATTTCTGCTCTGGAATGGGGAGTGGTTGAAGTAGCCCTGCTGGAAGAGCATGCTCTGACTTGTTCTGTTGGCAAGTCACACACTCACTGACGTGTCTCATAATGTCTTGTTTGAGGCCCTTCCATGAGAACCCCTCTCTGATCTGTCTGTAGGTTTTGAAAAACCCCTGATGGCTTGCTAGAGGTGAATCATGAACTGCGATGAGGATCTTCTTCTTAAGCCCTGAATCTGGCACAGTAGACTCTATCCTTGTATAATATGACATCGTCAATGACACTATACTGGTCATCCTATATCTTCCCATCCATCACCTCACAAGCGAACTTGTTCATGGAATATTCCATTAACAAGTGGGATTTCCAATCTGTTGAAATCTCCATCAAAGAACATGCCGAAGATCTCCTCGATAGTGCATCGACCACAATGTTCTTCTTCCCCTTGAAATACTCTATGTCAAAGTCGAATGCCTGTACCTTTGTCACCCATTTCTGTTGGCGCTCACTGAGGTCCTTCTGCTCAAAGAAATACTTCAAACTGTTGTGATCGATCTTGACCACGGATTTTCTGCCCACCAAATATTGTCTGAACTTGGTCAAGGCATGCATGATTCCCAACATTTCCTTGTCATAAATGGAGTACAACTTATCAGGTTGACTAAGCTTTCGGCTCTCGAATACAATGGGGTGTCCTCCCTGCATCAAAACTACACCGATCCCTTTGCCAAATGCGTCACACTCTAGTACAAATGGCAAGGTGAAGTATGGTAGTGCCAACATTGGACAAGTGCCCATGAATTCCTTCATGTGATCAAAGGCTTCCTATGATTTCTCAGTCCATATGAAGTCCCCATTCTTGGTAAGATCTGTCAACGGTGCTCCAAGCTGAGAAAAACCCCAGATGAACCGCCTGTAATAGTTGCACAGCCCAAATAAGCTCCTCAATTCTGTCACGTTCTTGGGCGTTGGCCAATCCAGAATGGCCCTGATCTTCTCTTGGTGCACCTATACCCCTTGTGCACTGATGATGTGGCCTAAGTAGAGCGGCTCTGTTATACCGAATTCGCACTTGGAATCTTTGGCATATAATGATTGTGCCTCCATGATGCTCAATACCTCATCCAGGTGCCTCATATGCTCTTGCCATGACCAGCTATAGATCAAGATGTCGTCAAAGAAAACTAAGACTGATTTCCTTAACTGATCCCTGAATATATGGTTGATGCAAGACTGGAATGTAGCGGGTGCATTGGTTAGCCCAAATGGCATAACCAGGAACTCAAAGTGTTCAAAATGACATCGAAATGTCGTCTTCTCTATGTCCTGATCTCGGATGTTGATATGATGATATCCAGAGTGTAGATCAATTTTTGAGAAGAAAACTGCCCCATGTAGTTCATCCATCAACTCGTCAATGCGCGGGATAGGGTACCGGTTCTTGATGGTTTTCTTGTTCAAGGCTCGGTAATCAATGCACATCCTCATGGTGCCATCCTTCTTCAGAACTAAGACAACTAAAGAAGCAAATGGGTTGTTGCTCGGTCTGATGTGTCTCATCACCATAAATTCCTTGATTGCCTTCTCTATATCATCCTTGAACCTCCTAAAATGATGATAGGGGGGGTTGATCATAGGTTTCGCCCCCTCCTCCAACTCAATGGTATGCTCAAACCCCCTGTCAGGTGGTCTCCCTGTTGGAATTGCCTCAAAGACCTGCTGATGTTGTCCCAATAAATTCTTGATCTATGTATGGTATTGTTGTCGACCTTCCAAATCCTTCTGAGTAGTGATCACGCATTTTGCAGCATATGTTGCCTCCCCATGTCTAAATATCCTCTCCATCCTCTTGGTTGAAACTGTCTTGGGTGCTCCTGTCAACATACCTCTTAGAACAACCTTCTTCCCATCCTGATCTTTGAATCCCATTTCCAAGGTTTGGTAGTTGGTAGTTATTTTTCCTAAGGTAATCATCCACTGAACTCCTAACACCACATCTGTGTCTGATAGGTCAACCACCTAAAATGTGTCTCTCACTGTGTAGTTGCCTAACTTCATCTCTAAGTTTGGAACTTTGTCTAGACACTCCACTGTGTGGCCATCTGCTACCGCAACATCAAACCCCTAAAAATCCTCTGTCTGAAGTGCTCGTCTCGATACTAGTGAAGCGTCGATGAAGTTGTGGGTGGCCCCAACATCTATTAGGGCGATTTCCCATTGCCCCTGAATAATCCCTCTGATACGGAGGGTATCATACCTGGGAACACCAAAAAGGGAAACTATGACACCTCCCTTTGCTGGTTTCCTCCTGTTAGCCTGTTCTGGCGGTTGTGAGACTACTGGTGGATGGGCTCCTGCCGGTGTTGGTGGTCTACGGGGAGGTTGCTCCTTTGCTGGTGCTGACTCCTCCTCTGAACTAATGGATCCATTGTCTTTTTCCTCCTCCTCATTGTCCACAATGTCTGATGTTACCTCAATATAATGAATCTCTCCCTTGCCCATGCACCTGTGTCCTAGGACCCAAGGATCTCTGCAGCTGAAGCAAATCTTCTTCCTCATAAGCTCTCGCCTAGTCTCATCATCCAACTTCTCCTTGCCCTTCCATTCTCTCTGGAATGGATTCCTGTCTCGATACCTCTGGGGCACAAATGGTTTGGAGAAAGTTTTAGTCTTTGGCATTGAGTCTGCCAGATCTCGAGTGCAAAGGATGGCATCTTGAAAAGTAGGAGGCCTGTATGCCTTCACCCATCCTCTCAAAGACTCTGTGAGTCCTTCTATGAATAGCATGATCAACCTAGGCTCTGATATATCTTCCACTGCCATGGCTACTCGCTGAATCTCTGTGATGAATGACTCTGTTGTTCCAGTTTGTCTCAACTAGGCTAGATCCCTGAAGTGTATCTCGGGATCCTTCCTATCAAACCTGTCCATAAGCCTATCTGTAAACTCCCTATAGAAGGTGATGTGACCGTGACCCAATGTCACTAGTCCATGATACCACCACTCGTGTGCCTCAGCCTCCAAGTGCAAGGTCGCGAAACCAATGACCTCTATCTCGGTCATCTGGTTGAGCTTGTAAGACGTGTCTAGATTCTGTACCCAAGCTCTAGCGGTGTATTTGGACGATCCGTTGAAAGAAGGGATGGTGAGTTTCCCAACTTTTCGGATGAAATTGACGTTATGCCCCTACTACTGTTGTGGTCCTCCCCTCTGCGACTCTTTGGGGCGGTTCCTAAGTCTGAGTCCACAATACTCAACTAAGGTCATGTCCTGATGGAAGTCACAACCCAATGCTATGTACTCCCTCCTATACTTTGCAATGTCATAGGCATGAGTGGGTGGCCTTTGTGCTATCCGTGGCAGTGCTGCTAACAAGGGTTCCCTATGGAAACTGGGAAACAAGGGTCTGGGAATCCTACTCGTAGAGGTGTATGTGCGAGAGGGTGACTGGGGTCTACTACCTTCTCCCGAGTTCCCCTGTGCTGCATGCGGGACTTGTGTATATGGGGTGCCCACTCTAGCCAATCTATCAACCACCTGTGCCAAGGACTGAGACATGGTCAATTGACTAGCTAACATATTGTTGATAACCTACATGAAAGTTGCCTCTGGATCTACGGGGGCCTTGCCACTGCCCTCTGGTCACTCATATCTATCTCCTAGCATCCTCTCAGCCTCGCGCTCAGCCTCACGCTCTGCCCTTCTCTCTACTTCTCTGTGTGCCTCTTCCTCTTCCTCTGAGCTAGTAGGAAAAGGGGGAAAATCAGGCCTATGCCTTCTTTCCTGATTCCTATTGTAAGTGACATATTCATCACCTACATGTTCACGACCCTCTGGGGCTTCTGCTGCACTCATTGTCTTTAGTCACAGGTTGGCAAGACTAAAGATTTCATACCACTGTAATATTCCTGACTTGGCTGGTCTAGGAAATGCTGCTAATCTGTGTGTAGGATCAAAGGTTTACAACATATAAATGATCATACAAATAATAAACGCAACAAAGGATTGCAAAGTTTGTATTATGATATCTCTGTGGATTAGTGAATGGTCGAATGTGGCTGAATAAACTGACAATACTCGACTAGATCAACAGACAAAGGATCTTAGCTGGAATACAAATAAGCAACTAAAAGATAATACCCGAAATATGGGAGCACTATGGAATCAATAAAGAATGATGGAAGACCTGGATGATCTTCCCGGTGACTAGGGTGTGTCTTTCAACACTAAAATCAACCAACTGGTGTCTTCCTCCTGGGATACACTGAACTATCTCTCCTGAGATGCACCTCTTCTCCTCAATGACAAGTCATAATATGGATAATGATGAATTAGGTCGCTAACCCTTCCTTTATAGCTTTCCAAAACCCCAAATCATGCTGAAACCCTAATTCACTGTTGACTTCCAAAACCCTAAATCACTGCTGAAACCCTAATTCACTGTTGACTTCTATTTTTAGCTCATAATGACTTAAAAGTACTTTTAACCCTTTTTAGCTCAATGACACTTTCTGAATATAACACCTGTGACTGGAGTGACCTTTAGTAACCTTGTTTACCCCTCTTTGGCCCTGGCTATAGTCTAACGGGGTGGTTTAAACAATTAAGCCTCCTCTCTGGAGCTCGTATTTGGAAAGGGACATTACATCTTTGCAAAAGAAGGGTGTAAAATTCGAATGGACTTCGAAATGTGATGAAAGATTTAAGCATTTGAAGGATTTACTGACAAGTGCACCAATATTGAAGATTGTTGATCTAGATGAGAATTTCATTGTGTGCACTGATGCATGCAAGGAAGGGCTTGGTTGAGTCCTTACACAAAATGGGTAGATGGTATGATATGAGTCCATAAAGTTGAAGGAACATGAGAGGAACTATGCCACACATGACTTAGAGTTGGTTGTAATGTTCCCAAGCCAATGTTTTGCTTGGAAACACTAACTAACTACTGAATTGATTGTTAATTATTGTGTATGTAGGTTGGCCATGAAAATTTTGGCCTTAGGGTTTATTTAGTTATTTAGCCACAGATTATACAAGACTCATTGCAATCATATGAAGATCATCAACAACACATAAGATAGGAACCACAAACAAGATCTGAGCTTTATTATAAGAAAGCAAGCACCTAATACAAATAGAGAAGCAGATCTGGAATAGATTCAGATGGCTTCAAGATAATAATAGAGTTGCATACAAAATTCTCCCAGAGAAACAAATCAAGCCTCCCAAAGGCTGCAATAGAAGATGAACGCTCAACTGCAAAACTAGGGTTTTAGCTTAACCCTCAAGCTGATGGTACGACCTGCTGAAGACAATGTAGATCAAGGGTTCGACCCTCCTTAAGATGAAGACCCCCAAATGCTACTAAAATCCTCCCAATGATAGATCAAGGCAATAGTATCTTCCCCCTGAAGTATGGAGCATCAAACACTGAAGATTCCTCCTCAAAATACAAAAACCCTAAACTGGTACGACCCTCCTGAAACCCTGAATATGGCCAATAATTATACCTAGCTGAATAAGGGCTCTGAATCCCATGAAACTCTCTAGGATGATAGATCGGGCAACCACATACCCTTGAGAGAAGTTTCAAAGTCAAATCTGGCCTATGGCTTTCTAGATCTGAGAAACACTGAATCACCAAATCGTCCTCTTCCTCCTGAAATCGTCCCAACCTGCAGACAAATGATAGGGACGTGATCTAAAACTATTACACAACATACTACAAACTGTCCCCTAACCAACACATTTGGTCTCACTGAATTTGGATCTGTTATGAAGAAGTTATGACGTTTTTACCTGAAACACCTGATTTTGGCTAGTTTCAGGACTGGTCAGAAACCCTATTTTCCACGGAGTGTAACTCCCAAAATACAACTACCCACAAGCTGAATTTTTTACCACAGATACTTGGATATGTTTTCTCACTTGCATAGAAATATCACGGTCTTAATAATTATAGAAAAAAAAAGTTATAGCGAAAATGGTGAGATGACCTGTAAATAACATACCTTAGAAAGCACCATTAAAAGAATTTATCCTTCCTTGCATTTCGGCCTTCTTTTCTTCACCTTCACACAGAATTCTGGTTTAGATATCCTTGTTTACCTTAGACACATAAATATATTCAATATTCTCAAGTGTGATTCAAATTAGAGAGCCTTGCCTCTTATTTATACTCTCCAAGTAGCTTCCTTAAAAACATCTTCTAGGTCACTTGGCCCACTTTCCTTATTTTAGGGTTGGGTCCACTTCTAATTTATCCATTAAATTTATTATTGAAATAATTTATTTTTCATTCACTTTGAATTATAATACACTCATCACTTCACTTTATTATTTACCTTTTAAGATCTCTTAAACCACTTTGATTACTTTGACCTTTTGGGGCTTTTAGATGACATATGAGGGTCCTCCAACTTCATAAGGCGATAACTCTCAAACCGTGAGGAGTTATGTGACGTTCTACATACCACCGGAAATGGAATGACATGTACTATCCATATAGAATAGTATTATCTAAAAATATATCATAACTCATACCGTTAATGTAACGACCCTTAATTATTAAGATGTTTTAATTTAATAAATAATCCAAAAAAAAAAGGTATTGAATAAGGGGTGGATAATATAATATAATGTTTAAATTAATTTGATTAATTTGATTAATTTATAATATAATATGATTAAT
>ML786798.1:328616-354682 GCA_009831015.1 Picea engelmannii | reverse complement strand
TCCAACTTCGTAAGGCCATAACTCTCAAACCGTGAGGAGTTATGTGACATTCTACATACCACCAGAAATGGCATGACATGTACTATCCATATAGAATAGTATTATCTGAAAATATATCATAACTCATACTGTTACCCATCAAATAAACTTGGATCCATTAGCCAAACCTGGGGTCTCCAACTTCTCATGGCCATAACTCTCTAATCGTGAGGAATTATGTGACGTTCCACATACCACCGAAAATGACATGACAAACTCTATCCATCTAGGATATTTTCCCTGACAAATTCACTTTCGTTCATCTCATTATTCCACAATTAAGCATGGGTTCTCTTACTCCACAAAGCGTCTTCCCGTGAGGGCTTTTGCCATAAGGGGACCACTTTGGAGTTCATCCATATTTACTTATTATCAACAAAGACAAAACAATAATGAGTCATATTTACATCAAACAATATTGAGTCAATTACCCAAACCTTTGTGTTACAGGTCTTTCTTCAAGGGTTGACATCAATGACAACCAACCTTAATCAACACGTAGTACACTCCTTGACATGCCTCATTACATCCTCCTTAAGGCCCTTCCATGAGAACCTCTCCCTCACCTACATGTATGTCTTACCAATCCCTTGGTGCCCTAACATTGGTGAGTCATGACATGCCTGCAACACTTTGGCCTTGAAGGTCCATCCAAGAACCAAAACAATTCGACCCTTGTAATAGATGAGGCCATCAATAATCCTGAAGTTATCATCGTGTACCTATTTGTCCATTAGCTGACAAGCGAACTGATACTTTGCATACTCCATCACCAAGTGGTCCTTCCAGTCAACAGATACATTTGTCATGGCATAAATGGATGGACTCCTGGACAATGCATCAACCACCACATTGTTCTTCCCTTTGACAAATTCAATGTCAAATTCATAGGCCTGTATTCTACTTACCCATTTATGTTTCCTTTCATTTAAGTCCTTCTATTCTAATACGTACTTAAGACTGTTATGATATGATTTGACCACAAACCATGCACCTACTAGGTATTTACTGAATTTGGCTAGTGCGTGCATGATAGCCAATATTTCTTTGTTATAAATGTTGTAAAGTAGCTCAGGTCCCCTGATTTTTCAGCTCTCATAGGCAAGAGGGTGCATGTTCTACATCAGTATGCCCCCTATACCTTATCCTAAAGCATCACATTCCAACGTAAAAGGTTGGCCAAAATCTGGTAGGGCTAAGACTGGGCACGTACTCATCACCTTTTTCATCTTGTCAAATGTGAATTAAGCCTCCTCACTCCATTTGAAGGCTCCTTTCTTGGTCAAATCGATCAAGGGTGCACATAGCTGAGAGAACCCTTTGACAAATTTCTTGTAATAAGTGCACATGCCTAGAAATCCCCTTAATTCGGTGAGTGTCTTAGGAGTAGGCCACTCCACAATGGCTTCAATCTTCTCCTGATGTACCTGTACCCCTTTTTCTCCAATGATGTGTCCCAAGTAAAGAACTTATGTCATTCCAAACTCACATTTGGAGTCCTTAGCGTACAATGACTGCTCCTCCATGATTGATAGAATTTGGTCCACATGTCGTAGGTGTTCCTCCCACGTCTTGCTATAAATGAGAAAATCATCAAAAAATACTAACATATGCTTCCTCAATTGTTTGTTGAAAACATGGTTCATGCAAGATTGGAATGTGGTTGGGGCATTGGTTAACCCGAAGGTCATCACCAAGAACTCATAATGACCATAATGACATCTGAAAGCAGTCTTTAGGATGTCTTCCTCCCTCATTTTGATTTGATGGTATCCAGAGCGTAGGTTATTTTTTGTGAAATAGACAACCGCATGTAGTTTGTCTAGCAACTCATCAATCCTTGGTATAAGATACCTGTTTTTTATTGTTTTCTTTTTCAACGCCCGAAAGTCAATGCACATGTGCATGGTTCCATCTTTTTTCTTGACCAACACTACTGAAGAAGGAAAAGGGCTAGAGCTCAGCCTGATGTGCCCCATGTCCAAGAGCTCTTTGATGGCTTTCTCTATCTCGTCTTTATACTTCTTCGGATGCTTGTTTGGTGTGGTGATGACCGGTTTGGCTCCTGCTTCCAAATCAATGATGTGCTCAAACCCCCTGTTTGGTGGCACCCCTGGTGGAATCGGTCCAAACACTTTGTTGTGTTTGTCAAGGATCTCTTTGATTTCTGGAGTGTAGTGAACCTTTCCCTACTCGCCCACACATGTTGAAATTCTACACTCTGATGCATACACTATCTCCTCCCTCCTGAAGATGGCCTCCATCCTCTTGGCCATAACTACCCTGACAAAATTACTCGTCATGCCTCGAAGTACTACCTTTCGTCCACCCTCATTTTTAAAAGACATCTCCATGGTCTTGTAGTTGGTGGTGATAGGCCCCAATGTACTGAGCCACTGAACTCCAAGGGTGATGTTAGTATCTGGAAGGTCCATCACATAGATATCCTGTATCAGCTCATGCCTACCCAATGTAAGCTTCATACCTGGAATGTACCCGTCACAAGGCATAGTTCTTCCACCTACTACCTCCACCTTGAATCCTTCAAATTCAATTGTGGGTATATGCCTCCTCCGCAACAGTAATGAGTCAATGAAGTTGTGGGAAGCTCCCACATCAATCAACACTGATACTTTTTTCCTCTACAAGACTCCTCTCATTCTGAAAGTGTTATATTTGGGCACTCCACTGATAGATGCCAAGGTGGATTTCTCCTCAGCCGTACTGTAAAGTCTTGGGGTCTCCTCCTTTGTTTTCTCTGTGGTGTCTGCCTCTATGTTTTGTATCTGACTAAAATCCTCCTCTTCCTCATTGTCTAAAGTTACTTCTATATGGTGCACTTGACCACGATCCATGCATTTGTGTGAGGGGTTCCATGGTTCTTTGCAAGTGAAGAAAAGTTTCTTCCTCCTCATCTCCCTTATGGTGTTTTCATCCATTCTACCATGTCCCCTGTCAAACCCCCTTGGGTCACGTCCTCCTTGGTTCATTGGAGGTCTCAGATCTCTCCCTCTTGTGTTAAGAGGTGGTTTAGGCACAAACTTCGGCTTAGCAGCTGGCCCTAGGTCCCTTGTCCTCCAAATGGCGTCATGTAGGTTGGTAGGCTTAAAATCCTTTACCCAACCCTTCAATGAAGAGAATCATGAGTCTAGTTTGTGATATATCTTTCACCATGACTGCAAGCCTGTGGAATTCTTCAATGTATACCTCTGTTGCTCATGTCTACCCGAGTTGTGTGAGCTCCCTAAAGTGTAACTCAGGATCCCCTTGATCAAATTTTCAATGAGCCTCTGAGTGAACTTGGTATAGGTCACTATCTGATTGTGGCCTAGTGTGGTAAGCCCATGATACCACCAATCATGAGCCTTTCCATCTAAGCACATAGTGGCAAACTTGATGGCTTCCATCTCCCTCATGGGATTAAGCTATAGATAAGTGTCCATCTTTTGTACCCATGCTTGCGCTGTTATCTTGGACGTACCATCAAAGTATGGGATCTCCATCTTCCTTGCTCTTCATTCAAACTCATAGTTGCTTCTATGGTTCGGCCTGGGTTTATTTCTGAACTTGATTTGGTAGTATTGATCCAAGGACATCTGCCTCTGGATTATCATATCCAAGTCATGGTACTCCCTGGTGCACTGTGCCATCTGCTCAACAAAATCATCCACCTACTCATGTTGTATTTGTTCATCTGTGAACATGGGAAAGTAAGGTCTAGGGGTAGCCTTGCTACCCATCTGTCCATGTGACGTACCCCCTCCATGGCTTCCCTCAGACCTGGGAGCCTTTTCCGGGTTATACATGTTTCCACCATGGGATCCACCAACCTCTATGCTTCCATACGTCTCAGGGTCTTTCCTATGATGAGTCTTCTGCATCAATACCTCGGTTATCCAGGTCTGGTTCTCATCAATCTTCCTCAGATTCCCATCTACCTTCTTCAAGGTCTTAGTGATTTCGGTTTGTCCCTTCTGGTTTGTCTCCTGTTTTTCCTGTAAATGATGGACCACGATGCTTTCTGTATGGTTTAGGGTTTTATGGATTTCAGCTACTAAGTAAGCCAAGCCCTGTGGCTCACGGTCATCCCCTAAACCCTCCATTTCGGCTTCTGTTTGTAAATATCCCAAGCCATTATGCAAGGATCATCACGGTTTTGGTGTCTTTTGAAAATTTTTCTGGTTGTGGTATTTTGTCAAACACTTTGCTGAATTACTTGTTTAGGTGTGTTTACTTGCTGAATGGCCTCTTGGTTTCAGCCTTAGGGTTTACTGATGTGTTATATATGTGTATTGCAGCTATAAACAAGAATAGACAACCATGGAACATACCTCAACCATATGCAATATGATAGAAAAGCCAAAACATCTCAAACTGTTTTTATTCATGAAAATAGAGAAACCTGCTACAATGAAGATGCCGATCTGAAATGCTCAACAGATGGCCAAGAAGATAGACAATAGAGCTGCTACAAAATGCTCCAATACAAGACTACAGTAAGCCTCCAAAGGATGGATATACACTGAAGACTGAACACAAGTAGATATGGTCGTAAGGATGCTAAACCCTCAAGATGGAAAGTGCCACGTCCTGCTGCAATGCTGAAGCTTCTCAATATTTCCGCCCTGCTATCCAAATATGTCCAATCACCCCAAGAAATAGGCCAAATGATAGATCGGGCAACTGCAAGGACAACCCAGGTGCTCAAATCTCCAAAGCCACTCTCAAACCCTATGGATCTGAAACTCCTCCAATGTATGGTGCACCCCACTGGATGACTGAAACCCTAATAATTCGGCCTCTCTCCTAGATACCTCCAACATCTCCACCAATCCACTAAAATGATAGATCGGAGAATGAAAATGAATACCAAAGTGCTCAAATCATCAAAATACCTGCTAGATCCTTATATCTAGTTACCCTCCAAATAATGGTGCGCCCTCCTCTTGGGAAATCGTCCCACTGTCAATACAAATAAACTTGCCGCTAAAGTGCCTCCAGAAACCACCAAGAATGATGCTAAGACACCTGCAAGGAAAACCCAATACCTAGAATTCCCAAAATCGCTTCTCCTCAGCTAGAACGAATCTCTCTCCAAGAATGGTGCGCCCCTCTTGTTGGAAACCCTAGATGGGACGTCTCCCTTCTCTTCCTGTGCCTGTGGCTGGTGTAGAACCCTCCTGCATTGATGTAGATCTGACTAGAATGGTGTGTAAGATTATTGCATCTCCGAGACCAAGCTTGGGACAATCTAGGTGGAATCTTTCACCACTGAATCGTCCTCTAGGGTTTGTTAAGTCAAAACCCTCAAAACCCCCAATGTTGGGCTCACTAGCTAGAAGCTAGATATCAAATGATAATCATACATGAATGAATGAGTAGAGGCCCTTGCCTTTCCTTTATACTTTTGGCTCACCTTGTCCCTCCAAAGCGACTTTCATTTTATTAATATTTAATTAATTAATTAAATCACTTTAATTAATTAATTAACCTTTTTACCTCTGAAAAGCTCCTTATCTCCTCTTGTGGCTTCCCTGGCCACTAAAGTCACTTCTATCCATCCCATCATGTAGTGTTTCTCCTCCCGATTCCAATGAGCTATTACACTGAGAGGTTCCTCCAAGTAATGTACCCAAAATGACCTCTTCAGTGAATTTCATTGACTTATAGCTCAAAATAGTCAAAATCATGGAAATCATCGGAATGCAATGGAACCAAAGCCAACCTGTGCGGAATGGCTCATAATGATGATATATGATGAGAAAGGCCAGCTGTACCACACAATGCCTCTCAATAATCCCTGTACTCGCTATAACACCCCTCTGGATACTCTGTTCATCATAAACCTCTGAACTGTGATGATGTCCCAAAGTGGGGACATTACACTATTTCATTGGTATGCTTCTTCCTTCTTCCCATAAAGATACCATTGTACCTCTGCATCCGCTAATCCTCGTAAGTTTGGAGGATCAAGGATTCGATACCACTGTAATGTTCCCAAGCTAATTTTTTGCTTGGAAACACTAACTAACTACTGACTTGATTGTTAATTGTTGTGTATGCAGGTTGGCCATGAACATTTTGGCCTTAGGGTTTATTCAGTTATTCAACCACAAATTATACAAGACTCATTGCAATCATATGAAGATCATCAACAACACATAAGATAGGAACCACAAACAAGATCTGAACTTTATTATAAGAAAGAAAGCACCTGATACAAATAGAGAAGAAGATCTGGAATAGCTTCAGATGGCTTCAAGACAATAATAGAGTTGCATACAAAATGCTCCCGGAGATACAATTCAAGCCTCCCAAAGGCTGCAATAGAAGATGAACGCTCAACTGCAAAACTAGGGTTTTAGCCTAACCCTCAAGTTGCCGGTACGACCTCTCCTGAAGATGAAGACCCCCAAATGTTGTTAAAATCCTCCCAATGATAGATCAAGGCAACAATAGCCTCCCTTGAAGTATGGAGCATCAAACACTGAAGCTTCCTCCTCAAACTGCAGAAACCCTAAACTGGTACGACCCTCCTGAAACCTTGAATATGGCCAATAATTTGGCCTAGTTGAATAAGGGTTGTGAATCACCTGAAAATCTCTAGGACGATAGATCGGGCAACCACAGACCCCTGAGATAAGTTTCAAAGTCAGATCTAGCCTATGGCCTTCTATATCTGAGAAACACTGAATCACCAAATCATCCTCTTCCTCTTGAAATCGTCCCAACCCGCAGACAAATGACAGGGACATGATAACTCCTCAAAGAAGCCTCCAAATTGATGAGCTAGGGCCTGCAAGAAAAACCCTAATGTTGAAACCCTCCAAAGCTTCTCCAATAGGCTAGATCGAACTCTTATTCATCCAATAGTGTGCCCCTGCTGGAAACCCTAACTGGTACGACCCTGTTGATCCAACTGGTACGACCCTGCTAATCCTCATAAATCAATGATGGATGTAGAATGGTGTGGGTGGAGTATTTCATCCCCGAGACCAAGCTTGGAACAAGGTGAGTGGAATATTTCACCACTGAGTTGTTCACTAGGGTTTGTAATATCAAAACCCTCAAAACTATATGCTCAAGAGCATCAACAAGCAAGATCAAATATCCAATATCATTTGAGAGGTGCGCCCTAGCCCTCTTTTTTTTTTTCCCTGTTGAGTTAAGTTAGCCCCTAGGGTTAACTCCTAACTCAACCTCCAACGCTTCTATTTCTTCATTTAGTTACCTTTTTAACTCTTTTCACCTTTTCACTAAGTCAACTTAAAAATATAACATTAGTTTGGTTGACTTTTCCCCTCTATGTGAGACTATGGCCTAGTGGGGATGCCTAGACCACTAAGTCTTCCCAAACCTCTTCATCAAGAGGTGGGGGACATTACAAAACCATAGTTCATGCCTTAAATATATGGAGCCATTATCTTATGGAAAAAATATTTGAGTTGAGGATGGACCATAGTGGTCTAAAATATTTGTTTGGACAACCAACCTTGAATTCCAAACAAGTTAGATCGTTGGAATTCCTTAGTGAATATGATTTTGATATCAAACATATCAAAGGGAAGGAAAATAAAGTGGTTTTTGCACTCAGAAAGAGAGTGCATGAGATGCATGCTACAACCATTATCATGTATAAGTATGATTTAATAGACAAAATTTAGAAGCTGCAAATTCATATCAAAACTATTTACAAATAAAAGAAGCATCACAACAAGGTAATTATCAACATAAATTTAAGGATTATGAGCTGAAAGAGGATGGAGTCCTCATGTACAGGGGAAAAGTATTTGTGCCAACATATCAAGGGCTAAAAAAATTACTGTTGAGAGAAATGCATAATGTACCTTATGTTGGGCAACCAAGATATCATAAAACAATTGCAGCTCCAAGATATCATAATATTTTGGGCCAAACATGAAGAAAGAGGTGGTTGATTACATAGCCATATGTCTATAATGTCAAAAGGTAAAGGCCGAGCATAGAGATCCAGTTGGATTTATACAACCATTTCCCATTCCTTAGTGATAATGGGAAGTTGTTACAATTGATTACATTACTGAACTGCCTAGGAATGTAAGGAAATGTAATTCCATCATGGTAGTGGTGGATAAATTAACTAAGGCTGCCCATTTTATTTTAGTGAAGCTAACTCACAAGGAAGCCAACATTACTAATATTTAAATGAGGGAAATTGTCAAGATACATGGTGTGCCTAAAGCAATTGTTTTTTACAGAGATCCCAGGTTCACATCAAATTTTTGGAAGGGATTACTTAAAGGATTTGGGACAAATTTAAATTTTAGCACAATATATCACTCATATTCAAATGGGAAAAAATAGAGGGTGAATAAAGTGATATATGATATGTTGATGATGTATGTTGTAGTATCCCCAAGACCGAATCTTTGTAAATCTGGTTTATGAAATGAATTGTAAATATGTGTTGTAGGTTGGAGAGCCAAGTTTGTATAAGCCTGTGGGCTTATGTGATTGTTAGGCCAGAGAGCCTAAGGGTTGTAGGCCAAGGGCCTGATTTTGTATCTATATGTATGCAACACATTAATGAAATATAGACACCGCCGTGTGCAGATCGACCACGATGAATGAGTGATGGGGGACTGAGCTTCCACAGAGTGGGCAAGGAATTAGGGGCTGGAAGGTGGGAAGAGGGGCTAAGTGTTGAGCCTAGGGGCTTAAGTCCTTGAGAATAATATTTTATTATTATTCCAAAAAGCCACATGAATTATGTGAATGTGACGTTTTATCCTAAGTTCTTGGGGAAGGACGAGGGACTGCCAAATGGGAAGGAATGCATGCTGAATGGAACAGGGGGACTGTGCTTGTGAACGTGTATACTCCCGGACGGAACATGCATGTGGGGAATGAGAGTCTGGTAATAGTGGGCGTAAGATGGCATCTTGGGAAGAATCCTTCTGGTTTTCTGTGATGTTTTCCCTGTAACCTCAGCCTAGCCTAGGATTCCTTGCCTTGGGGTGGAGCTTAGTCCCAGCTCGAGGGTGACCCACTGCTGAGCTGATGAGCAGTGCGGTCTAAGGCTGGGAGGTTTGTGGAAGGCCTACACATGGTTGGTGGAATCTACAATTGTTTCGAAGATAAGTATCAGATGATGTTTATTCATGTATTCCGTTGTGTATATCAATTTAAATGTTAATACTATTGATTGTTGATTATAGCAGTAAATCTTATGTTTACTCTGAGTTTAATTGAATTTCTTGATTAGATGCATGTTATTACTATAATGTCGGTATGAGCTATGTACAAAGTGGTGTTATAGTTTTTTTTTAAGAGTGATTAAGCCTTGGAAATGGAAAAAGGTGCATCACAAATTGGTATCAGAGCCAAGGTTTCAACATTGAGTCTAGATGGGCCAGTTGAGTGGACTTTGGACTGAGGGTGTGAGGAGAAATTGTGTCTGGAAGACCAATTTTGAACCCTGGTAAGCTCAGGAGGTATAACGGTGTGCGAAACTGCATCCGGTTGTGTCTATGTCCACAGGGAGAGAGGACTCCACAACAACAGTGTTGGAGCCTTAGGATCTAATCGGGAGGGAAGGTGAACCCTCGTGACCATCGTATCAGGAAATTGTGCGCAGGGATTAAAATCCCTTTTGAATTACACAGGAGTGTGGGAATCGCAATACGCGAAATCCCAAAATCGTGAGGACCGTCTATCGGAGGGACACATGGCTTCCGGTCGACATTTTGACATCTAGGAAACCAAAGGGCAAGATCCCTCATTGTCACAAGTCGCGAACTCCCGGTCACCAAAAAACTAAAACTCTGAAATCTTGAAACGCCGAAAGGATCTGTGTCGTAGATCTGAGAAAGATCTGACCGTTGGATTTCATTTGGAATGGACGTGGACACATGGGTGTGTACCACGTGCCAGTGGGTCGAGAAGAGAAGCGAGAGTGGTGGGACCCGATGACATCACCAAAGTGACGTGGACCCTCCAGAACGTGCCATGCGCCACTGCGGTTAAGGGCGACAGCTGTGATGTGGGCCCGGAGAATAAAGTAACTCAGAATTTCAGATTTTGGGGATTGTAGTGACAAGGAGTTGGAAGTCGCTACATAGTGAACTTTCGGGTACCGAAAACCCGAAGTCCCGAAGTTCCGAAGTTCCGAAGCCATCGGAGACTGAAGAACCGTAACAGGTTTTAAGGGCGACAACTGTGCTGTGGGCCCGGAGAGCAAGGAAACTGAATTTTCAAAATTCGAGAATTGAGGCGATAAAGAGTGGAAGTCGTTGCATCGTGAATTTATGGTCATGAAATCCCAAAAGGATCTGGACCGTTAGATCCAACTCATCGAGGATCGTTGGATCTCGTACAAGAAACCGTGTATCGGATTTTGGGGATAGGAGTGACAAGAGGTTGGGAGTCACTACATCGCGAATTCCCGGGTACCGAAGACCCGAAACCGAAAGTCCCGAAAGTGAGTGTGTGAGCCTCATACACAAAAACCCCGAAGTCCCGAAGTCCCGAAATTTGTAGAGCCGATAGAGCTCAGAAAACTTCATGAAGTCAAAACGTTTTCTCACTCGCGTTGGTTTATGATTATTGTGATTTTATTAAGGGTCTAAGGCCTGACAAACTTCGGTTGACTGCACGTTGTGTGTGCAGAGTTCAACGGGTGTCAGGACACCAACCAAAAATTGACCCCAAGTATGGAATTGGAAGAGGTGCAGATTGCCTCTGAAACAAAAGATGAACGGGAAGGAAAGGATGTCAACGTGGAAGTGGAAGGATCGAACTCCAATGGGCACGGAAAAGAGAAGGATAAGGAAGGACACATAATGAAAATCATTGAAGGATTGCAAATAGATGCCCAGGCTCGTCGAGCTGATAGCCGAAAGCTCATGAAAGCCAAGGATCGATAGGGTGAATTCAACTTAAAATTGTTGAAGAACCTGGAAAGAATAGAGAGGAAACTCGAAAAGGGAAGAGACTCAAGTAAGACAGAGGGTCGTAGAACCCTTGAGAGAAGAATGAGATCAAGAAGCGTCAGGACTCTCGAGAGGAGAAGGAGGTCGAGGAGCGGTAGCAGACATCTTAGTCACTCCCAAAGACATTCTAGTAGGGGGGCACGCAGCAGTTCAAGCTCGCCTCCTACCAGAAAACACCAGAAATCTGGAAGGGATGAATTGAAAGGGGAGATGAACAAGATTAAGCCTCCAACATTCGATGGAGAACATAAGAAGGAGGAAGATGCCGAGACATGGTTGCTTGGAATGAGGAAATATTTCCAACTGCAGAATTATTCCTTCCATGCAGAAGGAAGAATTGCAATGTATCAACTAAAAGGAAAAACATTCATGTGGTGGGATCAGTTTGTGCAGGTGCATCACATCAGAGAGAAAGAAGTCACTTGGAAGGAATTTAAGAGGTATTTCGAGAAGAAATACCTGACTAAAAGATACTATGACAGAAAGATGAAGAAGTTCTTTGAACTCAAGCTAGGCAACATGACTATTGATGAGTATGAACGAAGTTTTCTGGAACTACTGAAGTATGTTCCATTCATCAAAGACGAGGCTGTCAAGATTCAGAGATATCTGAGTGGACTGCCACCTTCCATGGGTGACAAGATTCAGTATGACAATCCTAAGACCATGGAAGAAACCATAAGAAGGGGAAAATGCTTGTATGAATAGCAAGGAGAAAGGCCTATCCTTCAGAAGGCTTGGAATGATCAGAGGAAGTTTAAGAAGGAATAGAGGCAGAAGGGAAACAAGCCTTCCTTTTTCAGAAACACTCTTCAAGGACAACCATCATTTAGAGAGCCGAGAATGACTGAAGAGGGAGAACAAAGGCAGAGACAAATGCCCATTCAGTGTTGGGGCTGTCAAGGAAACCACAAGTACAGGGATTGTCCCCATAAAAATGGCAAAGCCAGAGCTGTCCATACGGTTCAACAAGTTGAAACAGTGGAGGACATGGGCAGCAGAATGTCAAGGATCTACGCAGCCCTGGACAACAAGCAGGAAAAATTTCAATCGCACATGATTGAAGTGGAAGGTGGAACTAGAAGGTGTCCTGCAAGTGCATCATGTGCGCATATTGGACAGGAAAAGAAAACAACTCTGGAATCGAGCCATAGAGCTTGTAAAGGTCCAGTGGACCTAGTACGGTCTTGAGGACGTGACATGGGAGCATGAAGATGTTATGCGGACAGAGTACCCGCATCTTTTTGAAAATTTTGAAAAGCTTGCAGAAACAGTGTAAAGTGGCACTGAGGACAGTGGAGAAATAAGGGGAGGGGAATTGTAGTGTCCCCAAGACCGAGTCTTTGTAAATCTGGTTTATGAAATGAATTTTAAATATGTGTTGTAGGATGGAGAGCCAAGTTTGTATAAGCTTGTGGGCTTATGTGATTGTTAGTCCAGAGAGCCTAAGGGTTGTAGGCCAAGGGCCTGATTTTGTATATGTATGTATGCAACACATTAATAAAATATAGACATCGCTGTGTGCAGACCGACCACGATGAATGAGTGATGGGGAACTGAGCTTCCACAGAGTGGGCAAGGAATTAGGGGCTGGAAGGTGGGAAGAGGGGCTAAGTGTTGATCCTAGGGGCTTAAGTCCTTGAGAATAATATTTTATTATTATTCCAAAAATCCACATGAATTATGTGAATGTGACGTTTTATCCTAAGTTCTTGGGGAAGGACAAGGGACTACCAAATGGGAAGGAATGCATGTTGAATGGAATGCATGGAGTTCCATGGGTGACAAGTGTCAACCCTGGTGCATGTGAATCAAATGACCAAGATGATCCATGAGAGGGATTCCTCGCCCATTCCACCCGACTGCATGAGCGTGTATGGAGCTCTAAGTAGTACGACCGACCCGAGCTTTGCAGAGAACCCTCGTGCTTCCCTGTGACCCGAAAATCCTGTGTTTGGCTCTGAAAAACTGTGTATATCCTCTGTTCTGCAAGCTGAGAAGCCTGTGTTTGTTTCTGAAAAGGTCGGGTTCACCCTCTCCGTTATGAGCCGTGGAACCTGTGTCATTCCCTACGTGGATTGCTTGTCACACGTTTCCGAGAACCAACACTGTGAGACCTTGCGCCATTGCTAAGCCTGTTTGGGAAGCCCGTGTTTGTTTTCTGGTTGGTTGTGGTGGCCGCGCAGAGCTGGACTGCATGTGGCTTGCTGGACAATGCAAGTTGTGATTAAACCTGTGTATGACCTCTCTCCAGGTGAGAGAGGTCACTGTTGTTGGAAGAGGCAGGTTGTCAGGCCTATGAGAAATTCTCTCCAGGTGAGAGAGTTTGTTGGGAAGTGGTTTCTTCCAGAGAATGTCTAGCACCAGCTTCGGGCTTTGAGACTTCCTGATCTGGCATGTTGCCGAGACCCAGAGAGGGAGATTATCACCGATGGACTGTGCTTGTGAAGGTGTATACTCCCGGGCGGAATAGGCATGTGGGGAATGAGAGTCTGGTAGTAGTGGGCGTGAGATGGCATCTTGGGAAGAATCCTTCTGGTTTTCTATGTTGTTTTCCCTGTAACCTCAACCTAGCCTAGGATTCCTTGCCTTGGGGTGGAGCTTAGTCCCAGCTCGGGGGTGACCCACTACTGAGCTGATGAGCAGTGCGGTCTAAGGTTGGGAGGTTTGTGGAAGGCCTGCACATAGTTGGTGGAATCTACCACTGTTTCGAAGATAAGTATCCGATGATGTTTATTCATGTATTCCGTTGTGTATATCAATTTAAATGTTAATACTATTGATTGTTGATTATAGCAGTAAATCTTATGTTTACTCTGAGTTTAATTGAATTTCTTGATCAAATGCATGTTATTACTATAATGTCAGTATGAGCTATGTACAAAGTGGTGTTATAGTTTTTTTTTAAGAGCGATTAAGCCATGGAAATGGAAAAAGGTGTGTCACATATGTGATGGATAAGACATCAAAATGTGAAGACTATATGAATTTAATGGAATTTGCTTATAATAATGGATATCAAACATATTTGAGATGAGCCCATTTGAAGCCTTGTATGATAGGAAGTGCAACACACTTGTGAGTTGGGATAACCCAGCTGACAGAGCCATCATTGGGCCAGAGTTGCTAAGGGAAATGGAAGAGAATATGGTGACAATAAAACATAATTTAAAGGTTGCACAAGACAAAAAGAAAATTTATGTGGACAAAGGTAGAACACACAAAGAATTCAAAGTGGGTGAGCATGTTTTCTTGAAAGTAAAGGAGAAAAATAGTTCATTGAAATTGGGAAGCTACCCAAAAATAGCAACAAGATATTGTGGACCATTTGAAATCCCAGAGAGGATTGGTTAGGTTGCATACATGCTTGCACTTCCTACATCCATGTGCATCCATAATGTGTTTCATGTGTCTTTGCTTAATAAGTATGTGCTTGATGATAACCATTTAATTGATTGGAATGTGATCCAGGTGGAGAAGGAGGGAGACTTCTAGGTACAGTTGGTGCACATATTGGACAAGAAAGTCAAGGTGATCTAGAATCGATCCATAGGATTGGTAAAGATTTAGTGCACCTATTACGGTCTTGAAGATGCTACATGGGAGCATGAGGATGCCATGTGGGAAGACTATCCACAAATTTTTGAAGATGTTGGAATTTTTTTATTGTACATTTGTAGATAATGCACCGAGGAGAATGCACAAATAAGGGGGAGAGGAATGTAATCCCCTAGGTTGTAAAGGTACATATTCTTTTATAGGCCAGTGAGACAATGTGGTTTTTGGGCTAGAGTGCCTATGCATATATGTTTTAGGCCAGAGTTCCTATGTTATATTAGGCCGGAGAGCCTATATGCTAAAAGGCCATTGAGCTTAACATTGTACATTATAATCACACTCATGATATTAATAAAATACATCATTGTTGTAGACTAAGTCAGACAAGAGAGTATGGGGGAATAAGACTCCATGAGAGGGAAAGGGGGATAAGGGGTTAAGGAAAGGGGATAAGTCAAGGGTGCTTAAACCCAAGAATATAATAATACATTTCTAAGTCCTAAGTCTTAAGTTATGTTTTTATCCTAAGTTCTCAAGTGGTGGGTGAGTATTTCTTTGAGTTCCACTTGAGAAAAAGAGAACATGAATATATAATGTTTGGATTTAGAGGAAAAGGGATCCATTCTCATTCATTCCATAAATTCTTACCATTACTTGTAGGGTGTGAGCTAAGGAGTCATTTTGACCTTGTTACCTTGTGAGCCCTGTGAATCTTGGGTAGATTGGGGTGTAAAATTCTCCTTGGGTTTCCTTGGGGAAGATTGGAGCCCTTAATGGAGAATGTTTTGAAAAAGGTTTCCCTGAGCATGAGGCATGGAGGGTGCCCAGAGACTCCATTATGAAAACTTGATTTTATGGAGCTAGAGAGATCTGACTCTTCTTGGCTGGCCTATACTGGAGCCTTGGAAGGGAATGGGACAACCTGAGGGAATGTGGTGCAAAGAAGGGGGTACATTTCCTTGGGTTGTGCATGATGTGGGAAATTAGAGGTTGTGGGTTGGAACTATTGCTAGAGTTGGTACCTTGTCCTAGCCATTGTTGTGTTGACCATTGGACCATATTTGGGTTAGGTATCCTTTGCCCTGGTGGAGACATATCCCCATCTCAGGGGTGACCTGCTATTGAGAGTTCTAGAACAACAATGTCTATGGATGAGAGGAACGTCTGAGGTCTGCAACCAATCGACGATTTTACATAAAGATAAGTGCTATGTTATGTGTTTATTTGCTTAGTATTATGTGTATTTATATAAATGCTTAATTTTTGTTGTTGTGCATGATCTAGGTGGATCTTTGACCAAAAAAAATCACATTCTAGAATTCATATGTAAATGTACTCATGTTGAAGAGATTGACGAGAGCTTTCTAACAACACTTGAATGGGCTCAAAAAGATGTCGTATGAGAAAGTTATTGTGTTCTAAAGTTTTGGCCAAACAAGCAAAAATGTTGAAAGGGATGACATGTGGCATCACTAGAGACTGACACGTGGTAGTACGACCATGACACATGGCATTACAAACATGAGATGTGGTAATATTGAAGCTGACTGGACCATACAGATGCTCACGTGGCATGATGAATGAACCATACAGATGCGGATGTGGCATGCTGACTGGACCATACAGATGCGGATGTGGCATGCTGACTGGACCATATGGATGTTGACATGGCATGCTCATTGGGATGTATGGTTGTTGATGTGGCAAGATGATTGGGATGTACGGATGATGACATGGAATGTTGACTGGACAATATGGATGCTGACATGGTAGGTTGAATGGATAGTATGGATGATGATGTGGCATGCTAACGCAGGAAGTTGACTGCACAAGGACGTGGTTGCCATATGGGTCAATCAAGGGTAGCCACGTGGCAGGCCCTATTTTGCCAAAAGGGCTTGATCATCTCCAAAACGGTTGGTGGGTGGATCGAACCCCCGACCTCACCACCAAAAACCAACCATTTTACCAATGGACCATGGATGGAACTTACTATGGATAAGCCACAAAATTTTATTTAAAGTCATTCAGTTGTAATGATATACCAAAGGTGAAGATCTGTGGGCTTGACCTTGCGAACTCTGCCCAAAAAATAATATATATTTAACCAACGCTCCCACTATAAGACTTGTAATAGCTTCCAGATATAATTATATTTGATTTGGTAAGTTTTCAATATATTTTGGATGGTCTGAAATCCCAAAGGGCGTGGGATTTGAACTACCAACCTTTACCATATATTCACATGACTTTACCATTATACACAAGTGCGGATTGGTAAAGAAATTGCTTCAAATTATTTTTTTGCAGAAGTATTTCCTGCATAAAACTTTGAAGAAGTGGGCTTTGTAAGCCATTTTTGGAAAACCAAGAGTGGGAAAGGGTTTTTTCTAGGTTATTAAACCATTTCATTAGGACCAAGCATTGAACGGATTTTTGCTAGGCCTTGTCATTGAAAGGTTTTTGCTGAGTATTCATTATTATACAGATGTGTTTCCTGTATAATTGAAGCCTTTTTACTATAGGAAGAGAAGGGAAAGTTGTTCCCAAGCATGTTGCAGCCTTCCTAAAGAGGCCAAAGACAAATTTTGTGCAGGTTGGAGACCATTTGATGTAATTAAGCATTTTACATAATTGATGGAGTGATTGCGCGGTTGAAGCAGGTCCAGAGATGTATCCCAAGATGGGTGAACTCTGTTATCAACCTTCTTGTCTTGTCTCTTTATTCTTTCTGTAGTGCATTTATTCAATTTAGCATTTAAATTGCGCCTTTAAGCTTTATAATTTAAGTTAAGATAATTTACACTTAAATTATTTTCAAATCAAGTCAGTGGATTTTCAGATCAAGTTTGGTATCATAGCAGGTTTGACCGGATTTGCATTTTGAAGAGTAGGTTGCAAAAGGACAATCATGGGAAAAGATTTGAAGTGAGAAAGACTTCAGGAACTTGAAGAGATTAACCAATAGATTCACAAAGAGAATTCTGAATTGAGAAGGTTATTGTGAGTCTCTGAGGATGAGAAGCAAAAGTTGCAACTTGAATTGCAAGCCAAGGATGAACTTTTAGCAAAGCTTCAGAAAGTTGAAAGAGTGGAGGAGGAAGAAGAGTCTACCATGCCAAGAAGACTGTCTTCTGCCATAGATTCACAATCTGTCCATGAGGTATGTAGTGTAAGTGAGTCATCATTTTATCATGGTATTGGTTTTAAGATACTAACCAAGATGGGTTATGATTGAAAGGGGCTTGGAATTAATGGCTAATGCCATAGAGATTGTGAAATACCTCACTATGCAGGTTTGGGATATGGAAAAGGAGAAGTTGAAGAATGATCCAAGGTTGTTGAAGCAAGAAATGCTTCAAGAGAAAAGTCTAATCCATTATAGAATTTTCGGCTAACTTGCAACAAGAATCACCATGAAAGGTATAATAGACTGGATTATTCCAATGCATTCTTTGATTATAAGAAGAATGGTAATGAGAAACAAAGTTTATGGTATAAGTATCCATGTACGTTTTGTGGATTACATAACCATTGTGTTGCCAAATGTTGGAAGAGAAAGTCCTTGTACAAGAAAGTCATGTCTACCAGGAAGGAGGCAATACATAAAGACCACTCCAAGACATGAATGTGGAGCATGGAAAGCAAGACTTGCGGTCAAAGAATTATTGCACTCATTGCAATATGATTGGTCATTAGATTGACAAATGATGGAAACTTCATCCACAACTTTGTCTAAAGCAGGGAAATAAATTCCATGTGTATGCACCCATGAAGAAAGAGGTAGCAGACATGAAATAGTTGTTCAAGCACCATCAACCCAAGAGGAGAAACCCAAAATGGAGATCCATTAGCCGGGTTTGGTAAGAAATGGGTAACACATATCCAAAGCTATTTAATTCCATTGTTGTAGACCTCACATGTTGTGTATGAAACCCTTAGAAGGACAAATTGTACAGGTGATGACTTGTTATAACATCACTTATATGCAACATAGTGTTTTTATGCTTT
Source organism: Picea engelmannii (assembly GCA_009831015.1). Lineage (NCBI taxonomy): Eukaryota > Viridiplantae > Streptophyta > Pinopsida > Pinales > Pinaceae > Picea > Picea engelmannii. Next base: position 336,104 of record ML786798.1, on the reverse strand, counting down.
TGAAAGTGTACAAATTAGAGAGACAAGTCAAACCATGTATGTATACTTTTTGCAGACCAAAAGTTTCTTTTTGTGGGTAGGTTCAATCCAAGTGGATCTAAATGTACTCATGGAAAAGAGCTCAAGGAGAGATTTCCAACAATTCTTGAACAAGATCAAATGGATGTCGTATGAGAAAGTTATCGTGTTCTAAAGTTTTGGCCAAGCATGCAAAAATTATGAAAGGGATGACACGTGGCATCATTAGAGACTAACACATGGTAGTACATATGTGACACATGGAAGTACAAATGTGACACATGGAAGTACATATGTGACATGTGGAAGTATATATGTTGATGTGGCATGTCGACTGGACCATATGGATGTTGACGTGGCATGCTGATTGAATTGTACGAATGTTGATGTGCCATGTTGACTGGATCGTACATATGCTAACATGGCATGCTAATTGGACCGTACATATGCTGATATGGCATGTTGACTAGGTGTATGGATGATGATGTGGCATGCTGATTGGGCTGTACATATATTGACGTGGTAGGCTGAATGGGTTCTACAGATGCTGACATGGCATGCTAACTGGACAATATGAATGCTAACATGACATGTTGACTAGACAATACGATTGAGGCGTGGCAGGATTATGCAGGCAGTTGACTGTGCAAGGACGTGGTTTCCATGTGGGTTAACCAAGGGTTACCACTTGACATGCTCAATTTTCCCAAAAGGGCCTTATCAACTTTGGAACGGTCAAAGTGTGGATCAAACCCCCGACCTCTACGCCAACAACCAATCATTTTACAAATGGACCATGGATGGAACTTACTATGGATAAGCCACAAATTTTTCTTTAAAGTCATTTAGTTGTAATGATATACCAAAGGCAGGGATCCATGGGCTTGATCCCGCAATCTCGGCCCAACAAGCAATATATATTTAACCAACACACCCACCATAAGACTTATAATAAGTTCCAGATACAATTATACATGATTTGGTAATTTTGTAATATATTTTGGATGAACCGAAATCCCAATGGGTACGGTATTTGAACTGCCAACCTTTACCGTATATTCACACGACTTTACCATTACACCACAAGTGTGGATTGGTAAAGAAATTGCTACAATTTGTTTTTATGCAGAAGTATTTCCTGCATAAAACTTTGAAGAAGTGGGTTTTGTAAGCCAATTTTGGCAAACCAAGATTGGGAAAGGGTTTTTTCTAGGCTATTAAAGCATTGCAACAAGCCAAGGACTTGTCATTGAAAGGTTTTTGTTGAGTATTCATTATTATACAGATGTGTTTCCTGTATAATTAAAGAACCAATCATTTTCAAGCCCTTTTTACTGTAGGAAGTGATGGGAAAGTTATTCCCAATCATGTTGCATCCTTCCTAAAGAGGCCAACGATATATTTTGTGTAGGTTGGAAACCATTGATGTAATTAAGCATTTGACATCATTAATAGAGCGGTTGCGCAGTTGAAGCTAGCCCGAAGATGTAGCCCAAGATGGATGAACTTCATTATCAACCTTCTTATCTTGTCTCTTTATTCTTTCTGCTGTGCATTTCTTCAATTTAGCCTTTAAATTGTGCTTTTATGCTTTATAATTTAAGTTAAGGCAATTTACGCCTAAATTATTTGCAAATCAAGTCAGTGGATTTTCATATCAGTGCACAAGCATATTGTGGTATACTTATGCATGTTATTATAAATTATGTATTGTATGGCATGTTGTTGTTGGGATTTCATATTCTTTCATATACAAGGAATATTTAAGTTGGTATCAGAGTTTTAATGAGCAAAGTCGGAGGAATTTTGAAAATTATGTATTTGACAGAAGTTGGATTTTTTGTGACATATGCCCAAAAGTGATTCTAGGGTGCATTACACAACTCAGTCACCATATTAAGTGTTTTTCCTGATTGTGTTGATTTATTTGCTTGAGAAAAGGGTAAGCAAATCCATGGTTATGCAATAAGAAATGAATTTGAATCTAATTCTTTTGTGAGCAATGGGCAAGTAAACTTGCACTAGAAGTTTGTGTCATGGAATGCAACTATTGATAGTTATTCCTATAATGGCCACCCTCAAGAAGCCTTGGAATTATTTAAATAAATGAAATTCTAGGGCAAAATGCGTGACTCAATCACCACATTCACTGTTTTTCCCACGTGTCTTGATTTATTGACTTGAGAACTATATACGCATAGCCATAGTTATGCAATAAGAAATGAATTTGAATCTAATGCTTTTGTGGGAAATGGGCTTGTAAATTTGTACTAAAAGTTTGTGTCATCTAATGCAACCACTGTTATTTGATCTAGCTTCTACTCTTGAGGTTGGATTAGCTAGAACTTGAACAAGTGGTGATTGTAGAGACAACTCATACAATATGAGATATATGGTGACTATTTATTTCTAGTTCACTTGTCAAAGCCATGCATGAGACAATGTAGCAGCCATGGCTTGCCAATATGCATGTAATGACACAACATCCATGCAAAGAGTTTCCATTGCTCTAGATCCTTTTGTACAAAATCCTCATATGGGACCAAGGCCACCTCTTTGAATCTTTTTTTATTATCTCTAGTTTCTCTTGCTTTATCCATTCTTCTTCCTATAAAGTTTCAAGCTTCTTACTAGCTACTTACTTAGTTGTTAGTAATTCTCTCCAACCTATGCCACATAAAGGCCTTGTAGACTCTACACTTAGATAGATGACGGGTCCTTGAAATAGTGTCTAGGTCCCTTTGACACTATTTTTTATAGCCCCTATACCATTTTAGTGTTGGTTTTGAATCATCCCCAAAGGAACTTTTGGGGGTAGTTTTGAACTACCTCCATAGGTACTTTTGGTGGTGGTTTTCACATAACCATTGCTATAAAAAAATCACTTTCAAAAGCAATGTTGCTAGAAAAAGGGCATTTTAACAATAGTTTAAGAACCATCCCTAAAAGGAGTTTTAAAAGTAGTTAAAAACCACCTGGAAAGGCATTGTTAGGGGTGGTTCTAAAGATCCCCTAAAAGTGCCTTTTTTTCTTTCTTTTTTTTGGGGGGTGGGCGCAGTGTCAAGGAGATGATGTTTGAACTACCCCTAAAAGTGCCTTTGGGGGTGTTTTTGAACCATTCTGAAAAGTACTTTGTGGATGGTTAACCCCTCCCCCTAGAGGGACTTTTAGGGGTGGCTTAAAACTCTTCAATTAAACCACCATTAGATCATATTTTTTATAATTTTATATTTTTGGAGGCTATATTTTTAGTGACATCTATGTCTGAAACAATCCCTATTTCCACTTTTAATGATGGAAAAAAACCGCCCTTAAAGATTTAAAATGTAGTAGTGCATAACTTGTTTTTCACCAAGAGCTTGGGACCAAATGCAACCTAAGTTAGAACATGACATAATCTTGCCTTTGAATATCATATGTCTAATGGAAACCTAACATCCACAAGGAGTTCCAGATCCACTTAAAGATCCTCAATCTTCATCTAAAATGTCTCTTAAAAGACTTTAGTTCATTTTTTAAGTAGCATAAGGAGAATTAATATTTGGAAGTCAAATCATTTTATGTTCATGTTCAAATCAATGGTTTTTCGAGTCAAGAGAGGTATTATTTATATTATACCATAAGTGAATGTTATCCTTATATCTTTAGCTCAATATTATTTATATTATACCATAAGTGAACGTTATCCTTATATCTTTAGCTCAAACATATGTGTTTGTTTCATAGTGAGCTAGATAGACTTATACACATGCCTTGATTACTTCTTGATGCATACGTGATTTAGACTATGTGTTTGTTTCATAGTAGATAGACTTATACACATGCCTTGATTACTTTTTGATGCACAGGTGATTTAGACTTAAAAAATTGAAGAGAGATTAAATTTACCAAAAAAATTTTGATGGTGATTACCCTTTTTTGATAATTAAGTTTCAATGGAGCCAAAATATTTTATGTTTGGGTACATGAATTGTTTGAGAAAAGGAGGAATATGTTATTCTTCCTACGGGATTAATTGAAATAAAAAGCTACATGTAACGAGGTGTCATCTATATACATAGAAATATAAAACATTATAACCTTGTTGTCATGTATATTGGGGTGTATCACATGTTTTTATTAGTATTATTCTTTGGTACTCTTTGAAGTACTCATATTCTTCATTGTTACTAGTCTCTATAGGCTTGTCACTCCAATCATTTATAGTGTTTTTCCTCTAAGTTTTATAGTCATTCAATTTCAAGATCTTGTGTGTTGTAAGAGTGTATGAATCATTCCACCTTGACATGGATAGTCTTTTAGACACATCCTCATGGAAAATATTTATCTTCCTCATCTCCAAATACTAGGAGTACCATGAGATCAATTATCCTATTAGCTTATTATTTTTGGTATTTATATTGATAAGTTAAAAATATATTAATAAAAAATCATTTTTCAAATATTTTACATCCAATCATTACAAATACCTCATTATCACAACAACATGAGATTAATGCTCCATAAATTTAGATTATAATAAATGTTGATTTTTTAGATTGTTGTTGATGCAATGCATGCTTAGACCTAATATGCATATGCACATATACCATAAATGTTTATGGTATTGTCACACACCCACTACGGCAACCTAGATTTTTCATCTTTTTCTTCGAGGGACAGAATCCCCAAATTTCTATGGGGCCTAGCGCAGACCATCCCTTCCCTTATCCTCCTCCAAGCGACCACAACCTGGCTTTAGCGCAAGCGCCTTTCGCAACTCGCGAGTTGGAGATTCAAGGCTCTTGACTCCTCTTTCTCCAAACGCCGATACCCGAGATGCGATATGGGTATGGCTCCCTCCTCACTAGTGCTTGCTACATATAACCGTAGGTTAGGATAAACACTAGCACTACTCGCAACTCTCAACCTCGCGAGTTCGAGTGTTGATCCCTCGTGCTCCTCCTTTGCGAATCCCCGATACGCGATAGGTCAACGTTACGTGGACTCTGCCAAAGCGACGCGTACATGCCACTTGTCTCCACCGTTGTACTCTACTTACGAGTTGTGTCGCTGTTGCCCGTCGCACGAGACCTCGGCTCTCAGCCTCTCGCGACCTTAGCGATCAAGGTGCAACTTCTTCATCCTTCGAAACCTCGAGCCACGATAAGTCAACAATGGGTTGGCTCTTTCCCAGGTGACATGTGTCCACCACCTATCACCCACTCCCACCTTTCTCTAGGCGCTTGTTGTTACGCCACCTATCAACCATGCGGTCCCCACCTAATGGATGTGGCACGTGTTCGCACGAGCCCTCGGTGCTTGACACTTTGCGACTTCTGCAGTTGAAAAGAAATTCTTTCAACCTTTGAACCCCAGATAAGCGATACCACACGAAGGTTCTGATCCAACGGTTCTCCCGTGGCTTAGATCCAATGACCACAATCACGTCGCAATTTCACGAATCATGAGTTTGTGCAGTCCTACCCTTGACCACTCCAAGTCGTGAGTCAGCGAAATGCTACCCGACTGCCACGCGTCCTGTGCCGATGGACGGTTCTGAATACTTTGGGACTTTCAGGACGATGTCGAGTCCACTCTCCTGCCTATGCAAAGGTTAAGAGCGACGGTCAATAGAGCTCCAATAGATCCTTGGATCGACAGTCCTGGATCCCATCGCTACTTGCGAAGGCTGAATCGGTCGAGGTGTTAACACCTGCACTCCTCCTCTAGATCCATCGGTCTTGATAGAGCTGGGGTATTTCCGAAAGGATTCCGACCGTTTGTCTACCAAACAATGGGGTATTCTCTTTCGATAATTGGACTTGCTATCCTTTCTGAGCTTGAATCATGAAATTCAACCTCTCGGAGCTTCAAACTCCCACGAATCTGAGACCTTAGAGAGCTACTCTTTCTTGCATAAGGTTTCCAGACCCGGATCGCATGAACCTTCAGATGGTTCTTGGGTAATTATCCCTAGGCTTGGTGACCTGAATGAGATGCCTTCCTAATTCGTCGAGCTATGAACTCTGTGACAGGGGTAAAGTAAACTCGTGGGTTTACCATAACGGTAGTCTTTTCAAGGAACTCACTCCGACTCTGGAATGCGAGGAAATTCCCCGAGAGAAGGTGCCTTCGAGAAATTAAACCATGACATAGCGCGAGTCAAGTAGATGGGACAATTCTCAAGAGAACAGACTCACATTCTGAACTTATTCATTCTATACATAAACCGATTATGGTCATATATAAGTATAAGCATGCATCCATTATTCCCAATCAAAACACAAGGCAGTCACTTCTATACAGAGACCATTTATGAGCGTATAAACATGAGCATGCATCCAGGATATTCAATTCAAAATACAAGACATAAACACTTATCAAAAACACCAAGCATGACGCGACTGCTGAGAGGGGTGTTCATTTCCACCCAATCGTAGGCTCAGTGACTCCAAACGGATTTACCACTAGCCACCCCTGAGCTAGACCACGATGCTTGAGATTCAGTCTCCTACTTCCAGCTCAACGAAAGTCAAGGACGAAAGTTACTCTCCTTCTCCGTTGTTCAGAACTCCCTATATTTCCAGAGTTCCTCCGGTTTTTCTTCCGCGATCCCTGTCGCGCGTGTTCATTTTCCTCTCCCCCCCCCCCCCCCCCCCACACTTCATTTCTTGCCTTTTTTTGCAAGATTGTGTGTGGCACGAATTCCCCCGTCCGTGGTCAGGTTTGAGAGCTTCTATGGATGGGAAGTTTGCCCCCATCCCCTCATTAACTCTTGAGGAGCCTCCCCACCTACCATCCTGGTGGGTAATTCATTCAAGGGTCAAAGAGTTTCTCTTGGTCTTTAAGAAAGTAAAAACCAGTACGATATTGGTTCGATGGAAGTTAACGCAACCATTCCAGGTCCCTTCCACCACCTCTCATTATCCATCGTGGTCTCTTTTAGCACATCCCCTCCCAACAGTCATGCAACTCGTATTCATAACATAATTTACATTCATCGACCTTTTATACAAAGGTCTGTCAAATTAAACATTCACATCTTTGAGTTTACCATAGTTCTTGGCCAATATAGTTATTTTTACAAGCTGGGGGAAACAGGGTGTTACAATTCCCTCCCCCTTAAAGGAACATCATCCTCGATGTTCTATCTATCAATATGACGTGTATGTACAGAAGTAAACAAAATCGGATATGCATGTTTCATGGCATCTTCCATTTTCGACATAGCCTCATCTGGGCCAAAATGTTTCCATTGCACCTTGACCTGTGTAATGGTTCGGTTCCTAAGTGGGGTTTCATTTCTGTCCAGTATGAATTGAGGTTCTGGCAGGTATTCTCCCTCTAGTTCCACCTGGATCATAGACCAGTCAATTATATGATTAGAATCATGTACATATTTCTTCAATAATAAAACATGGAAAACATTATGTGCTTTTACTGTGGGAGGAAGTGCTAGCCTATAGGCTATAGGTCCCACTCTATCTA
>ML786798.1:308244-319731 GCA_009831015.1 Picea engelmannii | reverse complement strand
GCTTCATCAAAATGCCTACTACACTATTCAAAGGTGCTAGCCTCCTTTATACATGAAAATTATTTGTAACAAATATAAAAAAAGTCTAAATATTAACCAACTTGAGAATCAAAGATTCTCAAGTGCCTATAATAATTTACCAAATCCAAAAAACACATTCATCGGATACAAAATTGGTTTCCAAGAATCTATTAGCAGAAAGTACCAACATAGTTGATAAATTATATAATGATCCAATTCGGATCAGAATGCATTCAAGCTAAAAATCCCTCCTTATATTTAGATCATTTTGATGGTGAATGTGGAGTATTTGAAGTTGTTTGAACCTTCCAAGTTGGGTGAGGATTAGGACCATCGAGTTCTTCTTACTGTTGAAGAATTTTCACCGCACACTTTGGAAGAGTTGAAGGTCGAAGACAAATATTTTCAATGTAAGGAATGAATAACTCATAGAGGATGTCAAGAGATGTGGCAGATTGGTCTCAAAGGACAAACTCCAAGGAAGGTGAAGTGGTATGAGAGGAACCTGAATGCAAGCAATTTACCTCATCTATCCTTCGCATCTTTTGGGGACCAAAAGTTTCCCAATGGGGAGGTGTGATCTAAATTAGAACCACACAAGAACAATTGGTTATTGGCACAAACTCTATGATGATTGACACTGACAAGGTTTGATGCTTCAAACAAAGAAGGAGACCAACTTGTTGGCATGAAGGGCCCCATGCCAATCATGATCAATGTCCACCCCTACATTTGATTAAATAATAAGGCAAGAACATAAGATGTAAAGTCAAGGAGGAATATTATTGTTAAAACATTACATATTAAAAAATAAAACTTTCATGAGACCTCTTCACCAATGTACAAAAGACAAAAGAAAGAGGCAGAGAAATGAACTTAGGGGATGCTTGACCTTCCAGTTATCCCCCTAGCTAAGCTCACCTCCTATATAGCATTTCCTTGAGAGGGAATATGGGTTATTTGGTTGAGAATGATGGGGAATACTACCAAAACTTCATGGAGGAGCATAGAGATGAACCAAAGAGCCTCTAACTTGCCCATTGATGCATAATAAAGAGCCTGGTCGAAGCCAATTGAATGATCGTTTTCCCATTTGGATTTCTAAGGTAATAATGTCTCCATGTGCATTTATTTTCCTCTATGTGTTGTGTATGTTACTATGTTAACTTGCATTTGTAGACCGTTGAATCTATTGTTTTCATTTTAGTGGTTGTTTTAAGGATTTAATGGCTACTTTGAAGATTTTTAATATTTTTTGTGTGAGTTGTTAAGATGAGAACTTAGTGATATTTATAATGTGGAAGTTTTTTTTCATATTGGAGTTTTCTGATGGAAAATAAATATCACAACAAATCTCTATCCTCCACCATCAGGTGATTTCAGAGATTGGAAATCAATGGTTCCCATTCTAGAGTTGTTGTGAATAAATTGAGATTTGATAAATTGGTTTCCTTGGAGATATTGGTGTATTTATCTCTCTTGAAGGTTTCCCTCTCACTCCTTGAGTTTAAATTATCTTTATAGCTAATGTTTCTCCATCCCCTTGGGTCATACTCCCTCTTTGGTTTGTAATGTCATCCCTAGTTAAGTGAATTACACCCCATATATGTTGTATGACCTCCCCATACATTGTATGGACACTCTAGATCAAACTGGGTCGATGCCTGGTGTTTATCGCTCTCCCACAAGTCCTATGTTGCTATTCAATCATTGGTTGAGTGATGAATCTCCTCCATGGGTCATATGACCTTCTCTCTCTCTCTCTCTCTCTCTCTCTCTCTCTCTCTCTCTCTCTCTCTCTCTAGCAAGTTTCCAATATCCCTCACAAGCTACACAAATCCCTTTCACTGAGTGATACGATTGAGAATTTGTCCCATAGTCTTGGTTTGCATGAGAGTTTGTCTTTAGTTCACTTGAGTGGGTCTTAAGTGGATGATATTGGCTTTATAATAGTCTTAATGATTTTCATGAAACACCAGAGTGCCTCATACATATTTTAATGTAGTGTAGCTAGGGGGATAATATGGGGTAATTAGGAAGGTACCCAAGGGGAACAATATTAGATATGTATTTATGTACAGAGGCCACTTTTAATAAAGAAGGCCTAGTGTGAACACAATAAATGTAATAGGGATTACTAAAAGGTTCCTCCTCTAGAATGTTCTTAGGTGGAAGGTAGTATCATATAAAGGTGTGTAAACAATGTAATGGGCATGGTTTATGAATGTTTTATCTGGAGCATAGATCAACAGGAGGTTTCCCCCTCGAAGAGGCAAGTGAACACGACTTGATCCCTTCCTTAAAATGATAAACTATAAAGTGTTTCCCTACCTTAAGGGTTTTGATAATAAAGTGTGGATTTCTTCCATATTATTCTTGAATATATTTTGTGTGTTTTGTATTCAAATACGAATTACTTAACAAGTTGTATCAGAGCACACTTTCTTCGGCCAAGAAAAGGGGGCAATTTTGTTTTCTATTTTGCAAGTTTTCAAATGAAGAAAAAAAAAAAGGGGTCGCGATACTTAGGTGAATTACATAGATTTCCAAAGAGAATTTGAATAAATTGGTTGTATATCTGAATTCCTCTCATAAAAACAACCAATTTCAAACAAAAAATTGTTCGTATCAGAGTTCAGGAGGTGAGGATATCGTTGATTTAAAATCAACAGTTTTTTACGGTTTTTCAGAGGATGGCCACACGATTTTGTAGATTTATGTAGAAATTGGTGTAAAATTGGCCCAAACCAATTATATTTTATTTCCTATCACAAAATAGACCAATCTCAAAAAACAAGTGTTCGAATTAGAGCTTCGAAAGTGAAGATATTGTTGATTTAAAATCAACAATTTGCAATATTTTTTTTGTGTGATGATCGCGAGACTACAAAGCTCATAACTTTTGACATGGTGCTCAGATTGGTGCCAAATCAGTGCCATTGGATATAATATTTTCATAACTTTATTTTGGTATATTATATGTGGTGCTTCCAATGGATATTATCTCTCAAATCCTCATGGGCCTCAACGAGGTTTTCTGAGATATTAAGAGCATAAAAACAATTTTTTGTAATATTCAAGGGACCATAGCTAAAATGAAGGAGATAGATATTATGGAGATCATCACAAAAGAATATAACCAAGACAACTATGTTTGGTATGATTTTGAGGCTGATTGTGATAATTTTTATATGGATAGTTGTCATTTATGGGATGACAACCACTTTCATATTCTATATGATGACTCTAGTCCACCTTATGTAGAGAATATCAACGTGAACAATTTGTAAATGTGTTGAACCTGTACAAAATATATCTAGCTATAAAATACCACACACATTTGCAGAGAGAAATTGAGAAAGAAGAAGCAAGAGAGAAAGAATGGAAGAATTCTCATTAACCGTAATGAATAATGAATAATTTACACATGATATACTCTGTATAACTCAAACAATGTGCATTGGAGGTGAATCCAATGCACCATAGTGGTGGTCTAGAGTGATCTAGACACACACCAACAGTTACGGGAGTGAACTGCCACCTAATCTAGTCTCTTAGGCAGTTACATGAGTGAAATTCCACCTAGCTAAGTTAACTAGTCTACCAGTCTTCAGTTAATTGACCGAAACATAGTGAAGTGATGAGGAGATCAGGGAATCTTGGGTAATGCGCTAGTCTGGTGATGATACCGAGGCTAATGCACATTAGCTGGTGATGATCCCAATGTCTCATGGTGACAAAACCAATGCAACATCTAGACTGCACTCAACTAGTCAAACTGAAGTGAGAACTAAAGAGAATATTCTCCCTAGAGGAATATTCTTCCTAAAATATAGGAGACTGGATAATGACTAATAAACATAGGAAAAACCCTAGGAAAAAGAAATCCTAGGTGTGTGTGAAGTAATTCCAACACCCCCCCTAAACATCACTATGGTGAAAATATAGAATGGGTCCCAACAATGAGACCATGTTAGGTACCCAAATACAAAAGATACATTGAAATAAAGTGAGGAAAGATGGATCAGTCATCCTGAGCATGTATACATTCGGGTCTGATTTACAACGTACAAAGTTCTGTGACAACATGTATGATTCCATCTTGGCATACCATGCCCTCATATCCTTCTTGAGGCCATAAAGAGATTTCTTCAGTCAACAGACCAAAGATAAATCATGCATAAATCCCTGGGGCTGCTCCATATAGATCTCCTCTGAGAGATCACTACGAAGAAATGCATTCTTCACGTCCATCTAATGGACTTACCATCCCTTGGCTGCCATAATGGCAAGTTCCAATCATATAGAATCCATCTTTGCTACTGGAGTGAAGGTCTCATCATAGTTAATGCCATGCACCTGCTGGAATCCTTTGGCAACAAGCCTGACTTTGTATATGCTAATATGTCCATCCGCTGCACTCTTGGTCCTGTAGACCCATCTGCACCTCACAAGTTTCCTTCCAAAAGGAAGGGGAACCAAATCCCAAGTCTGGTTCTCGAGGAGGGAGTTGTACTCCTCCTGCATGGCGGATTCCCAAAAGGGATTTCCAGTAGCCTCGCCATAAGACTGTGGATATGAATACTGAACCAAGAAAATATGCATCGATGTCAATGGTTCAATGGAAGTAAGTGCAATAGGAGGCTCCTCGAAATCAGATCAAGTCCTCCAAGTATCAACTGGATCACCAACAAGTTCCCCTGCATCCTAAAGAGTAGATTGGGCCCACTTGGGCCTCTGTTGTGGCTCTGCATCTGTATATGGATGCATTGACTTTGTATCTAACTATACTAACTTTGTATCTGAATATACTAACTCTGTATCTGGATCATGTGAATCCTCTAAATCAGAACTCTCCTCTGAAGAAGAGTCACCATGTGCATGCTCATCATCTCAGACAAGTGGAAAAATGAAGGTGTCTGCATGCGAATGTTGAGGTACATGCGAGACACTTTCCTCGAATTGGACACTTTGCTCAATGATGAGTTGGTCTGAGGAAAGATCAATAAGTTTGTATCCATTCACACCATCGAGGTATCCAACAAAGATACACTCTGTACTATGTGGATCAAGTGCCTTCCTCTTTTCAGAGGGAATCTGGGCCCATGCATGTGAACCAAAAATATGAAAGTGGGTCACTTCCGGTTTGAGGCCACTCCAAGCCTCGTAGGGGGTCTTATGAGTCTTGATATCTTTAGAGGGAGTTCACATGAGCACTTGGACATGGGACCCAGGTTTACGATGGAGCTTGAAATTACTTCAACATGGTGGCTAGCACTTATACATGAGACCATGCTTCTATAGCCTACTTCATCATTATGGTTCACACTTATACATGAGACCTTGGTATATGGTTGCACTTCCTCATAACAAGTGTTGATGACAACGCTTTCCCAAGGGAGATGGAATGTAGTATATATAGAGAGATAATATGGGGTACCTAGGGAGGTACCCAAGGGGAATAATGGTAGAGATGCATTGTTATGTATGGAGTTCACTTTTAATAAATAAGGCCTAGTGAGAACACAATAAATGTAACCCCTCGAAGAGGCAATAAAGGAGTTAGGTTTAGTTAAAATATTTTTACTTGGGTTGATATTTTTTATTTAGTTTATTCAAAAAATTACTAAGCAAAAGTCTATAGAATTCCTATTTGTGATTATGGATTATATACAATGTTTTGTTTTTTTAATATTAACAATGCAATAATTTTCAACAAGATCTTTGAATTTTTAAATGGTGAATAGTGTCAATGTAGTCAAAGACATAGAAATTTCTATGTTTTTTTTTTAATGCGGTTGAAAATCATATTAAAAATTGACTCTAATACCAAATGAAATAAGAAAAAGTTTATTAATATGACATTAACAACTTGGTTTATAAAATGAATATCCAAAATAAATACGAAGACATAAAAGAATCCATACCAATTTGTCACACACCCACTACGACAACCTAGATTTTTTGTCTTTTTCTTCGAGGGACAAAATCCCCAAATTTCTATGGGGCCTAGCGTAGACCATCCCTTCCCTTATCCTCCTCCAAGCGACCACAACCTGGCCTTAGCGCAAGCGCCTTTTGCAACTCGCAAGTTGGAGAGTCAAGGCTCTCGACTCCTCTTTCTCCAAACGCCGATACCTGAGATGTGATACGGGTATGGCTCCCTCCTCACTAGCGCCTGCTACATATAACCGTAGGCTAGGCTAAACACTAGCACTACTCGTGACCTCACGAGTTGGAGTGTTGATCCCTCATGCTCCTCCTTTGCGAATCCCCGATACGTGATAGGTCAATGTTACGTGGACTCTACCAAAGCAACGCGTACACGCCACTTGTCTCCTTCGTTGTACTTTGCTTATGAGTTGTGTCGCTGCCGCTCGTCGCACGAGACCTTGGCTCTCGACATCTCGCAACCTTAGCGATCAAGGTGCAACTTCTTCATCCTTTGAAACCTCGAGCCATGATAAGTCAACAATGGGTTGACTCTTTCCCAGGCGACATGTGTCCACCACTTGTCACCCGCTCCCACCTTTCTCTGGGCGCTTGTAGTTACGCCACCTGTCAACCATGCGGTCCCCACCTAATGGATGTGCCACATGTTCACACGATCCCTCGGTACTCGGCACTTCACGACTTCTGCCGTCGAAAATAAATTATTTCAACCTTTGAACCCTCGATACGCGATACCACGTGGAGGTTCTGATCCAACGGTTCTCCCGTGGCTTAGATCCAATGACCACGATCACGTCGTGATTTCGTGAATCGTTAGTTTGTGCAATCCTACCCTTGACCACTCCAAGTCGTGATTCAGCGAAATGCTACCCGACTGCCACACGTCATCTACCAAACGATTCTGACCGTTCATCTACCAAACGATGGGGTATTCTCTTTCGATAATTGGACTCGCTATCCTTTATGAGCTTGAATCACGAAATTAAACCTCTCGGAGCTTCAAACTCCCATGACTCTAAGACCTTATAGAGATACTCTTTCTTGCATAAGGTTTCCAGACCCGATCGCATGAACCTTCATACGGTTCTTGGGTAATTGTCCCTAGGCTTGGTGACCTAACTGAGATGCCTTCCTAATTTGTCGAGCTATGAACTCTGTGACAAGGGTAAAGTAAACTCGTGGGTTTACTATAATGGTAGTCTTTTCAAGGAACTCACTCCGACTCTGGAATGCGAGGAAATTCCCCGGGAGAAGGTGCCTTCGGGAAATTAAACCAGGACATAGCGCGAATCAAGTAGATGGGACAATTCTCAAGAGAACGGACTCGCATTCTAAACTTAATCATTCTATACATAAACCGATTATGGTCATATATAAGTATAAGCATGCATCCATTATTCCCAATCAAAACACAAGGCAATCACTTCTATACAGAGACCATTTATGAGCGTATAAACATGAGCATGCATCCAGGATATTCAACTCAAAATACAAGACATAAACACTTATCAGAAACACCAGGTGTGACGTGACTGTTGAGAGGGGTGCTCGTTTCCACCCAACCGTAGGCTCAGTGACTCCAAACGGATTTACCACTAGCCACCTCCGAGCTAGACCATGATGCTTGAGATTCAGTCTCCTACTTCGAGCTCAATGGAAGTCAAGGACGAAGGTTACTCTCCTTCTCCTCTATTTAGAACTCCCTGTATTTCCAGATTTCCTCCGATTTTTCTTTCGCGATCCCGTTCACGCATGTTCCTTTTCCTCTCCCCCCCCACACTTCCTTTATTGCCTTTTTCTGCAAGATTGTGTGTGGCACGAATTCCCCCGTCCGTGGTCAGGTCTGAGAGCTTCTATGGATGGGCGGGTTGCCCCCATCCCCTCATTAACTCTTGAGGATCCTCCCCACCTACCATCCTGGCGGGTAATTCATTCCAGGGTCAGAGAGTCGCTCTTGGTCTTTGAGCAAGTAAAAACTAGTACGGTATTGGTTCGATGGAAATTAACGCAACCATTCCAGGTCCCTTCCACCACCTCTCATTAGCCATCATGGTCTCTTTTAGCACATCCCCTCCCAGCTGTCATGCAACTCGTATTCATAACATAATTTACATTCATCAACCTTTTATACAAAGGTCCGTCAAATTAAACATTCACATCTTTGAGTTTGCCATAGTTCTTGGCCAATATAGTTATTTTTACAAGTTGGGGGAAACAGGGTGTTACAGGTATTGAAGTTTAGAACTGTTATTTATTAGTGTTTGACAATTTTGATTAATTTGTTGAAGTGGATCAGAAATATAGAAAGAAAAGGCATTGGATTTTGTGCATCAAAATATCATGCATTCCAAATCCAGGACTCATGACATTTTCCCATGTCTTGTATAATTAAGTACAAGGAATAACAACAAGACAATGGAGGACTATATAATGACACCATGAACAATGAGGCCAACTACATTTCCCTCATTGAAGTGCCAGTAGCAGTTATGTAGCATGGTGTTGATGTGGTTTCCATTTTTATGAATTCCCTATTTATTTCTCAACATATGACAGGGTTTTGTAGAGTTAGAACCATAAATTTAGTATCATTGTGTGATGTGCCTGGATATTTTGTTCAATGCAATGTAATCACCAGTGCAACACCAATTGTATAAATATCATGCAACGTCAAGTGCAATAAAATATGGAGATTAAAATTTGTATAGGTCTCCTAGACATGTGTTTACTTATTGGTTATTATGGTTATTATGGTTATTTTCATGGTGTTAATGTGGTATTTTATTTGACTACATATGTATTTTATCTCATAATGGAAATTCTATTTTGTTTGACGATGTATAATGGAATGTGTGTTACATATTTTAAAGATTATCTATATGAAAACAAATTTCCTATACACAAGTGTTTATGTCCTCTCTTCACATGGATCACATCGCAATGGTCCCTTACAAAGCTTTGATCTCATCTAGTTTATAATTGTTTAATAGCTCACAATTTCATTCATGGATATGTAGTTATGTGTTGGTGTTTGGATGCTTAACTTTATAATATATCTTGAGTTAAAATTGTGTATAGTACCTTGTTATCACATCCTTGTGTAATACATTTATAGTAATGAGTTCAAGTGCATTCAGATCTAGAGGTCACAATTAATATCACAAGAGAAAGGAGAAATAAAACCAAAAGGGGAAAACAAAGTAGTTGACATTGAGGATAAAAAAGAAAAGGCGAACAAAAATCATAGTTTTATTCATTTTACATTAATATGGAAATAACAAATGATTTAATTGATTAACTAAATTTGATTTTTTAATTATAATTTTCTCGAGTAATATTTTATAAATTATTGTACACTCGAGTGATGAAAAAATTTACAAACTTTCTAAAGGGTCCAACTCAAAGAGAGAGAATTGTGATTAAATATTTCATCATCATGGACAAAAACATAAAATACCCAATGGATTTTGCTCATTTGCTAAAGCTATAGGTAATATTTATCTTGTTAAATGGATTTTGAAGGATATTTTTTAGTTCAAGTACTTAAAATTATTTATCACGATACTTATTCCTTATATGGACATATTGTATGAGGATAGAAAACCTCGTTGGGATTCAATCACTAGGAAAGAAGACCATGGATTGGTTTTTTATGACCATGACCATGTATTGATATTTGCAAGATCAGGTAAAGATTTTTTTAGTGATTTGTGGGATGGGTGCAATCGTGAAGTTTCTCGAGACTAACATAAAAAATGGAGAGGCATCCCAAACATGAGACAGATTAATTTGGTTGATACCATTCATAAAAAATGGGCATATCATTACAACAACAAATGGCTTAAGATTGAATGAGACTACTAGCCAAAAGAAGAGGAAACCATATTAGGTAAAATTTGAAACCCTATTTTTTTCTTAATTGAGCTACAATCTTCTTACTTCTTAAAAATATCACGTCTCTTAATTAATTTTTACAGTCGTCTTCATTTTTTATTTTTATTTTCAGTTTCAGGATTAAACCAAAATATCTAAAAACTAAGGAAACATGTAAAGTAAACAAATTTCCTAATAGTGACAATAATTTCTAGGAAGCTATTGGTAAAGAGATCGAAGTTGAAGAGAATTTACATGATCAAAGGTTTGCAATAGGGAAATAACTCATCAAAACATCACAACAAATGGTCACTAGGGTAAGAAATAATATAATAGTTGAATTATCATTTAGAAAATGTTCACGATACATCTTATATTAAATATTGTATTGTTTTAATATCATTTATTCCCATTGTACAAATCATAATCATGGAGAACAAATAAAATAAATACACATTATTATGGTCGCTTAGACAAAAAATACATTAGATGAATATTTGTAAGATTTGATTTTATTAATTTTAAGTATTCATTAAAAAGGGACAAATTACCATGGACAAGATCTTCGACCTGGATGACAACCAATATATTCACCCAACTAATTATAGCAAGGATGGTTAAACTAATTGGTCATTTAATTTATCAACCCTAGGATTAGAAGACTTGCAAGACACCGTGCAATATATGTGTAGGCATCAAGTCTCTTATGCACTACTTTCTACAATGATTCTAAGAAAGGAAATTGTATTACTGATCTAGAAATTAAAATTGCATTTATGTTTTTGAATTAAATTCACTCACACTTTGTAGAATAAAAACACATTTACATAAATTGAATAGAAATCAACACTAACATAAACATGAGCTACTTAACAAATGGCTTAAATTGTAATAGGATTTTCTTTAACACAATTCTATGTAAACTAGAATAAGAATATAACACAAATAAATAACTAAAGTATTGTAAGCAAAGAATAATAAACAACACTAATGCTATACTGAGTGGGCCCTATCTCCTCAAAATAGAGTGTTTATATTAACCTATGATAGAGTTAAGACAACAATTCACTACTTCTTATAGAATTATATATGAATAAGTAGAACTGAAACTTCTTTGTGGTATCAAATAGGTTCAATAGTTTTGAGGTCGAGCTTCATCAAAATGCCTACTACACTATTCAAAGGTGCTAGCCTCCTTTATACATGAAAATTATTTGTAACAAATATAAAAAAAGTCTAAATATTAACCAACTTGAGAATCAAAGATTCTCAAGTGCCTATAATAATTTACCAATTCCAAAAAACACATTCATCAAATACAAAATTGGTTTCCAAGAATCTATTAGCAGAAAGTACCAACATAGTTGATAAATTATATAATGATTCAATTCGGATCAGAATGCGTTCAAGCTAAAAATCCCTTCTTATATTTAGATCATTTTGATGGTGAATGTGGAGTATTTGAAGTTGTTTGAACCTTCCAAGTAGGGTGAGGATGAGGACCATCGAGTTCTTCTTACTGTTGAAGAATTTTCACCGCACACTTTGGAAGAGTTGAAGGTCGAAGACAAATATTTTCAATGTAAGGAATGAATAACTCATAGAGGATGTCAAGAGATGTGGCAGATTGGTCTCAAAGGA
>ML786798.1:289340-308194 GCA_009831015.1 Picea engelmannii | reverse complement strand
AATAATAAACAACACTAATGCTATACTGAGTGGGCCCTATCTCCTCAAAATAGAGTGTTTATATTAACCTATGATAGAGTTAAGACAACAATTCACTACTTCTTATAGAATTATATATGAATAAGTAGAACTGAAACTTCTTTCTGTTATCAAATAGGTTCAATAGTTTTGAGGTCGAGCTTCATCAAAATGTCTACTACACTATTCAAAGGTGCTAGCCTCCTTTATACATGAAAATTATTTGTAACAAATATAAAAAAAGTCTAAATATTAACCAACTTGAGAATCAAAGATTCTCAAGTGCCTATAATAATTTACCAATTCCAAAAAACACATTCATCAAATACAAAATTGGTTTCCAAGAATCTATTAGCAGAAAGTACCAACATAGTTGATAAATTATATAATGATTCAATTCGGATCAGAATGCGTTCAAGCTAAAAATCCCTTCTTATATTTAGATCATTTTGATGGTGAATGTGGAGTATTTGAAGTTGTTTGAACCTTCCAAGTAGGGTGAGGATGAGGACCATCGAGTTCTTCTTACTGTTGAAGAATTTTCACCGCACACTTTGGAAGAGTTGAAGGTCGAAGACAAATATTTTCAATGTAAGGAATGAATAACTCATAGAGGATGTCAAGAGATGTGGCAGATTGGTCTCAAAGGACAAACTCCAAGGAAGGTGAAGTGGTATGAGAGGAACTTGAATGCAAGCAATTTACCTCATCTATCCTTGGCATCTTTTGGGGACCAAAAGCTTCCCAATGGGGAGGTGTGATCTAAATTAGAACCACACAAGAACAATCGGTTATTGGCACAAACTCTATGATGATCAACACTGACAAGGTTTGATGCTTCAAACAGAGAAGGAGACCAACTTGTTGGCATGAAGG
Source organism: Picea engelmannii (assembly GCA_009831015.1). Lineage (NCBI taxonomy): Eukaryota > Viridiplantae > Streptophyta > Pinopsida > Pinales > Pinaceae > Picea > Picea engelmannii. The sequence goes on along the minus strand of ML786798.1, from coordinate 307,300 downwards.
GCCCCATGCCATAATGATCAATGTCCACCCCTACATTTGATTAAATAATAAGGCAAGAACATAAGATGTAAAGTCAAGGAGGAATATTATTGTTAAAACATCACATATTAAAAAATAAAACTTTCATGAGACCTCTTCACCAATGTACAAAAGACAAAAGAAAGAGGCGGAGAAATGAACTTAGGGGATGCTTGACCTTCCAATTATCCCCCTAGATAATCTCACCTCCTATATAGCATTTCCTTGAGACGGAATATGGGTTATTTGGTTGAGAATGATGGGGAATACTGCCAAAACTTCATGGAGGAGCATAGAGATGAACCAAAGAGCCTCTAACTTGCCCATTGATTCATAATAAAGAGCCTGGTTGAAGCCAATTGAATGATTGTTTTCCCATTTGGATTTCTAAGGTAATAATGTCTCCATGTGCATTTATTTTCCTCTATGTGTTGTGTATGTTACTATGTTAACTTGCATTTGTAGACCGTTGAATCTATTGTTTGCATTTTAGTGGTTGTTTTAAAGATTTAATGGCTACTTTGAAGATTTTTAATATTTGTTGTTTGAGTTGTTAAGATGAGAACTTAGTGATATTTATAATGTGGAAGTTTTTTTTCATATTGAAGTTTTCTGATGGAAAATAAATATCACAACAAATCTCTATCCTCCACCATCAGGTGATTTCAGAGATTGGAAATCAATGGTTCCCATTCTAGAGTTGTTGCGAATAAATTGAGATTTGATAAATTGGTTTCCTTGCAGATATTGGTGTATTTATCTCTCTTGAAGGTTTCCCTCTCACTCCTTGAGTTTAAATTATCTTTATAGCTAATGTTTCTCCATCCCCTTGGGTCGTACTCCCTCTCCAGTTTGTAATGCCATCCCTAGTTAAGTGAATTACACCCCATATATGTTGTATGACCTCCCCATACATTGTATGGACACTCTAGATCAAACTAGGTCGATGTCTGGTGTTTATCTCTCTCCCACAAGTCGTATGTTGTTCAATCATTGGCTGAGTGATGAATCTCCTCCATGGGTCATACGACCTTCTCTCTCTCTCTCTCTCTCTCTCTCTCTCTCTCTCTCTCTCTCTCTCTCTCTAGCAAGTTTCCAATATCCCTCACAAGCTACACAAATCCCTTTCACTGAGTGATACGATTGAGAATTTGTCCCATAGTCTTAGTTTGCATGAGAGTTTGTCTTTAGTTCACTCGAGTGGGTCTTAAGTGGATGATATTGGCTTTATAATACTCTTAATGATTTTCATGAAACACCAGAGTGCCACATACATATTTTAATGTAGTGTAGCTAGGGGGATAATATGGGGTAATTAGGGAGGTACCCAAGGGGAACAATATTAGATATGTATTTATGTATAGAGGCCACTTTTAATAAAGAAGGCCTAGTGTGAACACAATAAATGTAATAGGGATTACTAAAAGGTTCCTCCTCTAGAATTTTCTTAGGTGGAAGGTAATATCGTATAAAGGTGTGTAAAAAATGTAATGGGCATGGTTTATGAATATTTTATTTGGAGCATAGATCAACAGGAGGTTTCCCCCTCGAAGAGGCAAGTGAACAGGACTAGATCCCTTCCTTAAAATGATAAATTGTAAAGTGTTTCCCTACCTTAAGGGTTTTGATAATAAAGTGTGGATTTCTTCCATATTATTCTTGAATATATTTTGTGTGTGTTGTATTCAAATATGGATTACTTAACAAGTGGTATCAGAGCACACTTTCTTCGGCCAAGAAAAAGGGGCAATTTTGTTTTCTATTTTGCAAGTTTTCAAATGAAGAAAAATAAAGAGGGTCGCAATACTTAGGTGAATTACATAGATTTCCAAAGAGAATTTGAATAAATTGGTTGTATATCTGAATTCCTCTCATAAAAACAACCAATTTCAAACAAAAAATTGTTCGTATCAGAGTTCGGGAGGTGAAGATATTGTTGATTTAAAAACAACAACTTTTTAAAGTTTTTCCGAGGATGGCCACACGATTTTGTAGATTTATGTAGAAATTGGTGCAAAATTGGCCCAAACCAATTATATTTTATTTCCTATCACAAAATCAACCAATCTCAAAAAACAAGTGTTCGAATTAGAGCTTCAAAAGTGAAGATATTGTTCATTTAAAATCAACAATTTGCAATATTTTTTTTGTGTGACGATCACGGGACTGCAAAGCTCATAACTTTTGACATGGTGCTCAGATTGGTGCCAAATCAATGCCATTGGATATAATATTTTCACAACTTTTTTTTGGTATATTATATGTGGTGCTTCCAATGGATATTATCTCTCAAATCCTCATGGGCCTCAATGAGGTTTTCTGAGATATTGAGAGCATAAAAACATTTTTTTGTAATATTCAAGGGACCATAGCTAAAATGAAGGAGATAGATGTTATGGAGATCATCACAAAAGAATATAACCAAGACAACTATGTTTGGTATGATTTTGAGGCTGATTGTGATAATTTTTCTATGGATAGTTGTCATTTCTGGGATGACAACCACTTTCATATTCTATATGATGACTCTAGTCCACCTTATGTAGAGAATATCAACGTGAACAATTTGTAAATGTGTTGAACCTGCATAAAATATATCTAGCTAGAAAATACCACACACATTTGCAGAGAGAAATTGAGAAAGAAGAAGCAAGAGAGAAAGAATGGAAGAATTCCCATTAACCGTAATGAATAATGAATAATTTACACATGATATACTCTGTATAATTCAAACAATGCGCATTGGAGGTGAATCCAATGCACCATAGTGGTGGTCTAGAGTGATCTAGACACACACCAACAGTTACGGGAGTGAACTGCCACCTAATCTAGTCGGCAGTTACGTGAGTGAAATTCCACCTAACTGAGTTAACTAGTCTACCAGTCTTTAGTTAATTGACCGAAACATAGTGAAGTGAGGAGGAGATCAGGGAATCATGGGTAATGTGCTAGTCTGGTGATGATACCGAGGCTAATGCACATTAGTTGGTGATGATCCCAATGTCTCATGGTGACAAAACCAATACAACATCTAGACTCCACTCAACTAGTCAAACTGAAGTGAGAACTAAAGAGAATATTCTCCCTAGAGGAATATTCTTCCTAAAATATAGGAGACTAGATAATGACTAATAAACATAGGAAAAACCTTAGGAAAAATAAATCCTAGGTGTGTGTGAAGTAACTCCAACACCCCCCCTAAACATCACTATGGTGAAAATATAGAATGGGTCCCAACAATGAGACCATTTTAGGTACCCAAATACAAAAGATACTCCAAGCCTCGTAGGGGGTCTTATGAGTCTTGATATATTTAGAGGGAGTTCACATGAGCACTTGGACATGGGACCCAGGTTTACGATGGAGCTTGAATTACTTCAACATGGTGGCTAGCACTTATGCATGAGACCATGCTCCTATAGCCTACTTCATCATTATGGTTCACACTTATCCATGGGACCTTGGTATATGGTTGCACTTCCTCATAACAAGTGTTGATGACAACGCTTTCCCAAGGGAGATGGAATGTAGTATAGATAGAGAGATAATATGAGGTACCTAGGGAGGTACCCAAGGGGAATAATGGTAGAGATGTATTGTTATGTATGGAGTTCACTTTTAATAAATAAGGCCTAGTGAGAACACAATAAATGTAACCCCTTGAAGAGGCAATAAAAGAGTTAGGTTTAGTTAAAATATTTTTACTTGGGTTGATATTTTTTATTTAGTTTATTCAAAAAATTACTAAGCAAAAGTCTATAGAATTCCTATTTGTGATTATGGATTATATACAATGTATTTTTTATTTTATTTTTAATATTAACAATGCAATAATTTTCAAGAGATCTTTGAATTTTTAAATGGTGAATAGTGTCAATGTAGTCAAAGACATAGACATTTCTATGATTTTTTTGTTTTTAATGCGGTTGAAAATCATATTAAAAAGTGGCTCTAATACCAAATGAAATAAGAAAACATTACATGATGATTTACAATAATGAGTGAACTTGGTATGTAGAGACTTATAGGTGACCTTCTACACTTAAAGTCATGTCTTTATGTAATGTACTTTTTAATAATTAATATTTTAAGTTCTCTACTTTATATATATATCATAATGATTTTGGGTTTATATAAACATTCCCAATATTTATATTTTTTTAACCAATAACTAACCTTTGGTGTTAAAAATATTCACATCATGATTTAAATATAACATGAATCATTACATCATTATGGTAGTATTAATAACAAGTGTTATTTCATTTACTTTATTAAACATAGGCATAATATTAAATTTGGATATGAATTTATACCCATCAATTGTTACTTGTAAGTCTTAATTTCATATTGTTTTTCACCAAAATATTTTTCACTTTCAATTATACTTGAGCTAGCTCCCTTTGTAGATATATTCGGTTGTCAATCTATTTACCTCAGATACCATTCTAGAAATGAAGAGAACATACATATATTCCATCCAAAAAAATTACAAATAAGTAACATATGAAATATGATTCCCTTTATAAATTGAACTTTATTGTACCATATGGAATATGATTCCCTTTATAACTTGAACTTTATCAAAACTTTGTTATCCAGGGAGGGTATTTGATAGCTTAGAGACCCACAGACTACTCTAGCAAGTCACAACAAACTAGCAAACCAAAAAAAATGAACTTTATCCTCTTTTTTTTCTTTTAGAAAATTTTCAAATACCTCTTAAAATTTTACTAATAATACATTTTTATATCTATTGATAATTACTTAAAATTTGAAACTTCAAATAAGATTTTGTTGATATATTCTTCATATTTTCTTATTAGTGATTGCATTGGAATAATATTTAATAATATTTTTTATTTTTTAAATGATCAAAATCTTGTTTGTGGTGAAAGACCTAAAAATAAGAGAAATATTGAATTTTTTTTTTGTAATTATTCTGAATATGACATAAACAACTTAATTTACAAACCACATATCCAAAATAAATATAACAATATTTTTTATTTTTTAAATGACTAAAATCTTGTTTGTGGTGAAAAGACCTAAAAATAAGTGAAACACTGATTTTTTTGATATAATCATTAATATAACATAACAACTTAATTTACAAACCAAATATCCAAAATAAATGAAACAACATAACATATTAAAATATTATATAGAATAAGATATAAAAAATGATAATTTACCATAATAACATAAACTATACATATTAAAATATTATATAAAATAAGATATAAAAAATGATAATTAACCATAATGAAGGGTCTTACAATTTATAGACCTTTAAAATAATACAATGAACAACATGGACTTTGTTCCTTTTGAAATTAAACAAAGTTGTTTTCAAAATGAAAAAGCTTTAAAATACACAGAGTACAACTTAAATAATTTGCAATCAATAACAAAAACAAAACAAAACTGTTTGCTCATATACTCATTGAACAAATATAGTTTGTTAGAATATAAAAACTAAGTTTCCTAAATATCTAAAACTAAATGATTGAATGTTAGAATATAAAAACTAAGTTTCCTAGATATCTAAAATTAATGATTTATTTGATTAGTGATCTTATTAAGACATTAAATAGTGAATGCAACATGGACTTACCAACAAACATGCATTGTTACATTATATATTTTTACAACCTTCATCTCCCTAACAACAAACCTGCATTGTTAAACTCACACATTTTTACCAACAAACATACATTGTTACATTATATATTTTTACAACCTTCATCTCCCCAACAACAAACCTGCATTGTTAAACTCACACATTTTTACAAACAAACATGCATTGTTACATTATATATTTTTACAACCTTCATCTCCCCAACAACAAACCTGCATTATTAAACTCACACATTTTTACAACCTTCTTCTTTCGAGCAACAACTTGCATAACCCTGTATTGTTAAACTCACACATTTTTACTATTATTTTCTTACTACGAAAATGACATAAAATACATGCAAATATCCCTTGTGACTTCCAGTGCTTTGAGAAGTTTTGGTGTTTACCTTCCAGATTAGGGATACATATTTTCCTTCTCTGTCTAGAAACTTTTAGATAAAAAAAAAACTCTCAAATCCTGCATTTAGCCAAAGTTAAAGCCACGATCTGTTAAGAAATTAAAGCCACGTTCTGTTAAGGGTATAGGTACTGAGATGGCTTTTTTCCTAAGGTCGATGTTTGCATTCAATATCCCCTTACCCAATGCAATGCACTGCACTCAATTAGTAGTCTATAAGAAACGACTGTTTTTTGGATTTTTTTTTATAACATTTAAAAATGGTTAGATTAATAGATTTGAGAGATTATTTTTGTATTATTTTTGTATAATTGGAGTGTTCTATGAGTTTTTTTAGTATGCTGAATCTAGTTTTACATTTATAAATAGATTTTAAATAACAAAAAATAATGATTTCGTATAGATTTATGTCATTCAATTTAAAAAAAAAAAACTATTTCATAAAACAATTAGACAACTCCATTACTCAAGATGAATCATTCTAACTTTATGTTTTTATACTATCTAATTGTTTAAGTAGTTAGAGCTTCCACTGCCGATCATTAATAAGCACTCAAACAAGGACAATGTGGAAAAAAATACCTATAAATGATTTTACAAATGGCATGATAAATGATTTTACAGATGACATGTGCAAAGCAATTAATACAGAACTAAGTCAAATTTTTTTAATTTTATTAACTAGTTATCGAATTTTTTTATAATATTCACACCTTACCACCCTCTATATTTTTCTCTAAATCCATTCCCTTGTCTATGGTAAAAACCAAATAAGAAATAGAGTAGAAACTTGATATTCATTCCTTGTCTATGGTAAAAACCAAATAAGAAATAGAGTAGAAACTTGATATAGTTATCTGTGATTTGAATAATAAGCATATCCAAGAGAATGACAATTTGACAATTTGATTTGTTTTATTTTATTATAATATTTTTTAATATACTATAAAATAATATTTGATAATATATTTACATTTAATTTTAAATTTATTAAATATTAAAAAATGAGTACCATCTTCAACTTTTACTCTGAAGTTTAAACATATAATGTGTTAGTCACTAAACCCCACACAAATCAATTCTACTATCATTATGAATATAAAACATTTAAAGTACTTTTGTCCAGCGATTTGATTGGTAAAGTCTACGAAGATATACATACCCTACCCCTTCTGGATTTGAACTTGTGACCTCTTAGGAGGAAACACATGTTCTTAACCATTAGGCCCACTCATGCTCTAAAATCATTCATAGATAAAATTTAAAATTTAAGAATAAACCTGGATTAAAAAAAAAACTGACGTGGAAAGGATTATCTCCAATTACTGTTTTTCAGGGGAGGGGATTGGTGCATTACCAGACTTGGGAGACAGCACGGGGACTGGTTCATCACCCTAACTGGAAGCCTCTGCCGGTTTTACAGGCACGAGGATTGGTGCATCACCCGACTTGGGAGACACTGCCGCTCGCTTGTTATTTTGCTGAGGATCAGTTAATCGTTTCCTCTTACTGTTGTCACTTCGCAAGACAAAATCGGGAATATCGCTTGCATTGATATACTTAATGTATATTTGCATATCTTCTTTAAAACTGCTGTACCTCAATGACTCGAAATTCCTGAAGTCGTTTACCAGTCGAGTGAAATCGAACTCATGACCTGGTTGCATGGCCACCCTCTTGTTCCGTCGCAGTCCCACGTAGAAGTAACACCGATGGTCACGGCCTTGGGAATGTGAAGGATCTATGAAATCTCGAGGGTGAAGATGAGCAAGCAACTTCAATTTTGTATTTAGCTCAATCTGCACGAAGTTATTAAAAAAAAAAAAAAAAATTCAAAGTTAAACATACACTACACATATTTTTGCTTATAATCAATGGCATATGTAATATGATTGGCCAGACCTTCGTGATAAGATTCCTCAGTCTAGATTCGATCCATCCCTTCCATTCGCTGAGTTTCTGTTCTGTTTCGGCCATTAGCTCTATTTGGAAATAATTCTTGTACGCCGAAAAGAAGGGGGAAGGCTCAAAAAGAGCGCTCCAGTTCTTTTTCCGCGTCTGGATATCCTGTAATTTGAAGGATTAATTAAGCCCATTCTATTAAATCCCATTAATTTATCTGGAATACGATCTGTGTTTATTATTCGTTATACCTCGCAGATGACTCGGCCTTTCTGAATTTCTTCCTTTATAATAGAGGACGTAGATGGAGATACATTGTAGGTAGAATTGATGGTAGGAAATGCAGGTGTTATGATGGGCATAAGCTCGACATTGCTCTGTGAATTAACCGGGTTCCAGTTTTTCAGTGCACGATTATCACTGGGCACCAATACAGATAGTTTAACGGGGCTTGGCCAGTGCCAGTCGGAATAAAAGGTGAAGAATCTTAAAACCAAGTCGCTAGGGTTGGCGGTCGGACGTTCTCGGTTGACTAAACAGAGTAGCAACGCCAAGTTTATACCACCAAAATATCCTACAATCTGCATGCATAAATTATTATTTTCATGAGTTGATTATAAGAAATTAAACTAGCACAGCAGATAAATAGTTGTTGGTGAACGCAGAAAGGTTGATAAGATGAAACAATCCTTAAAAGAATATATTAAATTTTATTATTGATTAACAAATAAATGGTTGAGCTTCATTTATCTAGTGTTAATATTTTAATTTCTGTTAATTACTTAGGCAATCAGTTAGCTATCAAAATAATTTTTAAATATGATTAGCTAAATGTAAAAAAGTAAACACATAAACGGATGTCTTTATAATAGCTAGGAAGTTAATGATTGAAATCACAGCCATTTATTTTGTGTGATTACTAAGAATATTCCAGCCATATTTAATCCTGTCTATAGAAAACTTATTAAGCACTAAACCCCTATTAAATCTGTCCATTATCAATAGGTGTACGCTTTCGGTGTATGTATCACAGCAGTTAAATTGCTGCTGGTGAACGCTCAAAAGGGCTAATAAGATGAAGAATATGAAATGATTGAAGAATATGAAATTCTAATCATATTATAAAATGATAAAATGTTAATAGTGAAATAAATTTGTAATTTTGATTAAATTTATTAATCATTTAAATGTAAAGATCACATAATAATTTCTTAATCATATTAATAAATATTAAAAAGTAAACAAGTTAACGCCTTTCACCTAATTCCTAGAGATGAATCAAAACCTGTTTTCATTAGCTGATTATAATGATTACAAGAATTTAAATTACTCGGGATGAATCGAAATCCCCACAGTCTACTACCTACATTTGAATATATGCCTCGCCTTTTAGCCCACAGCTTCAGACACCGCAGTGCCGTGCGGTAACTCTGCAACAAAATGAATTTATATGATTAATCAACATGACAACCAGAGATGACTGACTATGAGTATAATTTGGTTTAATAGGTTAATTCAATTCCGTTTCAATCCACTTCAAATTTGAGGCTAAGTTTCTGATGAGAAAATATTCTATTGAACAATTAATACCTCAATGTTTCCACCAACATGACTTTTAATGGCTTTTATATTTATACATCCGTTCAAACTGTGAACACTATTAGAATCAATTTGGTTGTAATTCACCACCAGACGATCGAAAATCTTCAAAGGAAACAATCGACGTCAGTTATGGATATTATTGAACAGGCAAATGACAATAGTAGCGAGAAAATAGATAAGTAGTTACTTCTGGTATGGCCCGGAGGTTCATTTTAGCGCAGACCAAATCGATTTGTACTCCGTCGAATTTAAATTTCATTAGAGGCACTCTTGCTGTGGTAATCCGTATGACCTCTGTGACTTCAGGCTTCTCTTCTAGCATGCGATGGAGTGTTTCGAAGAAATGTGTCTGCCAATCCGCTGGATAATTAGACTAAAAATCTTTATTTAAGGAATAAGCTAACTAGGGAGTAATCTCTCTTTCAGACAACCAAAAAAAATTAGGTTTTTTCAGTCCAAAAATGGACCCTATTCTGGCAATATTTTCAGGAATAATCTGAGTTTCGCATGAATAAAAATTTCATGCATTTCAGAACTATATCTAATGAATTTTGGATTTTACCCTGTTTTAAACCAATCTTACCAATCTAAATGCTCAGAAAATTTATCAGATTGTCCAAAAATTTAAAACCACACCCTAAAAAAAATTGCTTCAGAGTTAGCGCACTCCTTTATTTAATATCAAACAAAATGGAATGAAATATCCCATGGGCGAATCATGTTCATTTTCTTACCTCACGTTTAAGGTAAAGGGGACCAACACACAGCACATCAATGTCTGAACCAGGGTCATGTACCTTCATCCAAGTTTCAAGATTTCAATTAGTATAGGAGTTCTCCACAGTGCTGCAGCTTCATTTTAATGAATGAAGATAAATATTATGAAAAGATTGCGGAAATTTACATCCAAACTGTAAGATCCGAAGGGAAATATCTCTGCACTTGGGACATAGTCCCTATTACCGAGTCCATTTACTACTTCCCTGATCCATTGCTTCACAAGCTGAGAATAAACACATAAAAAATACTTCATATTAAATATGTTTAAAAACTCCAATACATAAGAATAGATTCTATTTCTATGGTAGAGAGATCCCAGAGATTTTTGCTTTTACAAATACCTCTGTTGTATTTTGTTGATTATACTCACGTTAGAAAGCTCAGCGAGAACAGCCCTCCTTTTTGAGTTCATCTCCTCGCTCTCATAAACCTGAGCAGTGATCAGAATTTCTTGCAGTTCTTCACTCAAACTTACCGTTGGAATATGAACGGGTACCTGTTCATTTGCGCCGGCCATGGTAACTCGAAAATAAAACAATGAGTGTATTTGAAAAAGTAGAGAGTGACTGAGTTGGGACAATTTATTGAATAGTCCACAAAATCCGCGAAGCATTTTAAACTCGCTCGAGCGATTTAACCAGAAGTCGCGAACATTTGGGGGAATGGATGTAGTAAATGAAACCATAATTAAAGGATATTGATCAAAGAAACCAAAATTAGTAATCAACGAAAACATACAAAAGAAAACGTTTTAGTTTTTAAAGCTTAGATCCAATAAATAATACTAAACGACAACGTTATGCTCGATGTTGGAAGTAAAAATAATTTCTAACAACTAGTTATTGAACCGCATTTTTTCAATGATCAGGTAATGTAATAGTACTCCCATATTTTATTGAACCGCATTTTTTCAATATTAGTTTTTTCTTTAATCGTGTCAATAATGAATTTGACTCGTAATTTCATAATTGTATAGGTTTATTTTTTTATTTTTTTTTTCGGTAAGTGAGTGTGAAATCCTGTATTACTGAAAGAAGTTATGATACAAAAAAGAAAAGGGGAATCTCTTGATTTGCCAAAAAGGAAACCAGATCAGGGATCTCGGAGTTGCCCTGTCTAAGATTGCAGGGGAGGGCTGGGCCGCCACCATGGGAAACCGACCTAGTCCTCCAGAAACCAGTTTGAAAGACTAAACCATAAGATATACATAAAAAAGCATAACCATAAAACATGGGTAGCTCCTACACTAAATACAACTTAACCAGGCGTTGAACCTGCGCTAGTCTAGGCTGATGGGATGTCTTGTGTCACCATCCTTTCTTGCCTCGTTCTCCTTCCTCTGCTCCACCGTGTGCGTCCTTCTGATATAAGCTGGTGTTCCGCTCTGGTCTCTTGGAGTGATGTCCATGTGGTGGACATAGCGTATGTAAAGGTGGAATTGGCCTCCCATTCGTTCCATTTTTTCCTTTTGACTTCTCTGGTCCTCGGCTAGTCTTTTTGCACTGGCCTCCAGGTTGTTGAGGCGACTCAGAATTTCTTTGAGCGCCTTCTTGTGGTCCCTGATAGCCTCCCTGCTGGTCTCTTTATGGTCAGCGTTCATCTTGCCTATCAACATTTTTGTTCGCCAGGCCTCCTCCACCGTTTTGTGGTAGAGGGTTGTTTTGGGTTGTGTAGCCCCTGGGTCCCTTATCCTGTCTGCTTCTTGAATTAGTTATGTCCAGGCTTTGCCCTTGCGTGTGGTGTTGATTTCTCTCTCCCACCTGTTGATGATCACTTTTCCCTTTGGACTGACCTGCGTGAGAAAGGTACCCTTGGCTTCTCTGGCCTCTTGCTCAATCCTTGTAATCCTTCGGGCGCTTGTCAGAGGTTCTTTCCCTTGGGGGGCTCTCTTACTATGGGTTTTCTTCATTCTTACCATCTCGACTTGTTTGTGGTGGTTCCTGTCTTGGGTTCTTCTCTTGTTCCTATTCGCCCCTTCCTGGTATGTAAGATGGGCTCTGTAATTGCTTCTCTCTGATCTGTGGCTATTCCTGGTGTTTCTTATTTTATGAGATTTCCCCGGCTGCGGGCTCGTCCTGGCAATCATGGGTCACTCATAAAGGTGTACCTTCTGGTCCTTTTTCACTGTTTCGGAGTGTGCGCTCTTGGGAGCCCTGGTATATGTTAACTTGTTAAAATTAAAACAATTGATATATATATACACTTGAAAATATTTCAGTGGTTCTAATTGATATATATACACTTCGAAATATATTAGTGAAATATATTAGTGGTTCTTCTTGCACATTTGAATCAATCAGAGCAATGAGAGAGCCATGCATCTCCACCATTGTAGAATGTGAGTCTTGCCTTGTCATTTGAACATGTTGTTGGCATATGTTTCTTTTTAAAAGGGGTAACCTTCCCTAACCAGTAGTCATCACAATAGACACTACCATGCTAACAAAAAACGTCACAAGATCAATTTCCCTTTTCTAGTTGTTGATTACATCACTTAAACGCTATACATGTGTTGCCAAGGTTTCTTAAAGTAAAAAAGGAGAGGGAACCCGTGATCTTAAGAATGAATTCATATGAACCCTAACTCATCTACAACTAATGTTATTTCCATTCTGTCTATACAAAACTAATAAAGCCTCATTATATTCTAGATGCACAGTAATGGATAAACAAGGTAAAAGTACAAAAGCAAAGAAGAAACAAAAAATTGCAAACCAATGGTATCACATAATAACCATTGTTGTTGCCCAAGCTACAAGTGTTCTTAATGTATCGTCTAAGCTTCTTTCAACTCGACATCCATGCTACGAAACCAACACACATACAATTATCCAAAAACACATTTTTTTGCTATGCAACTAGCAAAATAACAACGTTAAACCCTAAGAAGTTACCTTTTGATTGCAAAAAAAGATGATAAAGTATTTAATTATATTTCCCCGAACAAATATAAGAAAGAAAAAAAAAACATGTAGATAAAGAAAAATCCTAGTTGAATACAAGCTGCACCCACGAGAGGCATGAACCAAGATCTTCCACATATTACTACACCAACAAAGTACCTACTAGCATTAGAGTAAATGTAGTACAATGATATAGGATGATAAACCAATGAAGCATTAGCAAAATAAAATGAGAAAAGAAAATTCCAATATCAATGATATTAGTAGGAGGTGTGCGTTATACAAAGAGTAACTCATAAATAACACTAGATGCTATCACGGAGGAGATGTGAAAGTTGGCCTACACAATAACTCTTTCTATATAAAAAAAATTCCATGTCACTCATATTAATAGAAGGTGTCGGTTATCCAAAGAGTAATTCATAAATAACACTAGTTGATATCGTAGAGGAGATGTGAAAGTTAGCCTACACAAGATCTATCTCTATATCTATCTCTATAAAAGTAATTTTCTAATAGAAAACTCTATAAAAAAAAGGAATTACTATTAACTTTACAATTAATGCAATAAGTGGTGGTTATAATGTATATTTTTTTCTTGGGAAAAAAAGAAAAAATATAATTTCATTCCAAGATAGAAAGAGATTACATATTGTAGATGAATTTTTCATTTAAAGATAACAATGCTTGGTTTTAAGAGACCTATTCTTTTAAATCTAAAAAAAAAAAATAAGCATGGATTATCAAAAAATATAAATGTTTATATGTCAATTTTATTACATTGTAATCAAAGCAATATGTATCATTGTTTCATTACACAAATATGAATAAAACTATGAAAATATTGAATCCATCGTTATTCATATATCATTAAAGTAGAATTTAAGTTATGGTTCGAGAGATGAGATTTGATGACTATAGACTACCATCTTTGAATTCAAACTACTCCCAGTGCCCATATGCAACCTCTAGGCTATAGAGAATAAGTTGTAGTATTCAATTCTCTGTATACATGTCATTAAGAGATTGAGGTGAACAATGCTTCCATTCTTTTTAATTGATATGATATGGGAGATAGTAACAAGCTTTCCACCTTGTATATGCCCTCCATCAAGTTGATGTTGACTATTGAATCTCCCATTCCCTGCATATTTCAAATGTTATTTTCTCCAGCAAGTTCTAAAATAAATGTTAGATCCATCATCTTAGCAAAGTTGTTTATACTAGTTCCTAGAAAAACTTTGAATTTTATGAAATGAGCATCTGAAAGGTATAATATGTCCCCATCCCCACATAAAGGTAGTGTGCCTTGGATTTCTCCATTAAAATATCCCCAAGAAACAGTTTTATCAATAAACACCTTTATGATGAACCTTGCTTTTTTAACTTTAATTGGTTTCTTGAGTTGATCCCTTCAAAGATTGAATGAATTTGAAAACCACATAGAAAAGAAGGAACATATTTTCACTAAAATGTGTTGAGTTTCTTGAAGTCTAGATGCCCTAAGTAGTAAAGAATGGCATTGCTCTGAGATATTTGAATTCCTTTTTTTCAAACCACTTTTTAAAACATTTTTCCATAATGACCACCTGCAAAATGTTCTTATAACCTATGAACCCTTCCATCTCCAATCATATAGATTTTGTGTATGGGAAACTTGCCATTAGATGATCTAACTTAGCAATATATGTGACCAATGAAGGGTTTTTAGATTGTACTAATACATCTACTTTCTCTTGAATTCTCACAAAGACTTCTAATTAAGGATTCCACATATTGATTCCATTGATTTGTATTATTCCTTCAAGTCCTACCATATTGGCTCCCATCCATCCCCAGTACCAAATATTTTTAGTCCCAAGACCTGCCACTTGAGACAACATAAATATTTCTCTCATGAAAAAGTGTTACTATTTCATCTGACAGTTTCCACATCCAACCCATGGGTTAGCAATTAATCTCACCTATTCCCCATTTCTGATCTTCCATGCTACCCAATTGCCTACAAGTGGAAAGGCTTGCACCAGTGCCTTCCAGGATATTGAAACACTGTTAAAAGTTTTGTTTAGCTTCCTTGTCTAGTCAACAATAATTAGAGGATCTGTATTCTTTCGGAAAATGACTTGTTTCCACATACTTTCCTCATAGATTAGTCTCCACAATATTTTTCAACTAGTTCTTTCCTATATAAATGGAAAATTCTTAGTCCTTACCCACCTTCCTCCTTTGGTTTCACAAGGTAAGCCCATTTGACCCATAAGATAAGCTCCTTTTGCTTATTTCCAGTCCACAAAAATTATTAAAAACTTTTCTCTTAAGTTTTTCAAGTACTCCTTTGGAATATAAACCAAAGGGTGCCAATAAAATGGGATTTCTTCAAATATTTATTTGAATAGAGATAACATTCTTCCTAGGGAGATCCATTTATTGCACCACAAACTCACCCTTTTGTTTGTTTTATCAATAAATCAACTCTAGTATTTTATCACATATCCATTTGGTTTCAATAGAAACCCCAATTATTTTATCTCTAACTATAGATTGATCTTTTGAAATGAAAATGCTTGTTGTATCATTCTATTTTGTTCCTCCTCAAATGCATTGAAAGACATTGTATATCTTAACATATTCACTTCCACTCCTATAACAATTATAATCAACAATAATTAACTTGGATTTGTATACTTTTGGAAAATGACTTGTTTCTACATATTTCCCTCATACATTAGTCTCCACAAACCATAATTAAAGGTATATTAATCAAAGAAACCAAAATTAGTAATCAATGAAAACATATAAAAGAAAACATTTTAATTTTTAATGCTTAGATCCAATAAATAAAACTGAATGACAACGTTATGCTCAATGTTGGAAGTAAAAATAATTTCTAACAATTATATATTGATAAAAAGATACACTCTATAAGCAAATATTTATAATATTTCCAATACTCATAAGTAAACTACAATTGCTTAAATAATTGCCTATAAGAGTAATTAAAAATAATAATATTGAGATCACATCTAAAATTTGGTTATCAAATGTGGTGTTGTCTTCATTTAAACTCGCACGACTTCATTACCATGATTATAAAAACAATGTTGTAATAAGTGATCTTAGCACACCTAAAAAATTGTGAACACATGTATCCCATAATTCTAATGGATTCCACGATGGTCATTAAAATGACCATTACATAATCATTATAATTATTATTAGCACAGCCGTAAAGTGGTTGGTGTTGCAGCTGGTGAACGTCGAAAGTTATCTGGATGGACAATACTCTGGTGAATTGAAACGCACGGACAGTTGAAACGCACATAGAGTTAAGGAAATCCAAAAGTTAATCTTAAATGTGGTAATTCCAAAGGTTAATCAGTTAAACGTGGCAATCATATGGTGGTACAGTAATTTCTTAATATGATTAGGTATGTTAAAAAGTAAACAGGTTAACTGATGCATTCAAAAATACAAGGAAATTATGAAGAGTAAATCACATTCATTGATTTGGGAGGACGACTAAGAATATTCCAGCGTTTTCAATTGTTAGCCATCAGATTAGAATTTTAGATTAAAAGGTGATTAATTGTACCCATCTCCAATAGGTATACCCCTTTCGGCATAATTAATGCAATAGGTTAGGTTTGTAGGTAGAATGCATATGTTTTAAGGTGGGTGTAAGTTATTAATGGTCTCTAATAAAGTGTTAGTGGTAATGCAAACATGGAAAAACAATATTTTGTTAACTTGGAAGGATTATTCAAGGTACTTTTATAGTGAATTTGAATATGGTGTAAAAAGATGAAATGTAGGAAATAATTGAATTAGCTTTCCAAATATATAATTTTTATTTATAGAATTTGTGAATAACTATGTGAAATTTGAGTTTGTCTAACATTGTTATGTTTTTTTCCAAAATATATTGTATATGTCTCTGTTGGTGCGGGTATTGAGAACCTTAAGTGGAATTTACTTTAAAAAAATTGTATAATAGTAGAGAACCCATTGTTCTAGTGCAAGGTATTTTTTCAAAATTTGTAATATTAATTTTATATTTTTAAAATTATTTTAAAAGTCAATATATCCTTGAAATTACAAGCTTAGTCCACACTACAAGGGTCTTAACATTATCAAACATTTTTTTAGATTGCAGTTTAAAAAAAGGTTAAGTTGATAAAATGTTGTAACATAAATAAAAGAGGTGTGTATTTAGAATTATGATATATGTCAAGACAAATATAGATTAAAAATAATAAACAATATTATTTTAAATATATATATATATATATATTGAATCTGCATAATTGACTTTATTTGTATCTGTAGTTTCATGAACAATGGATTTGTGTAGCCTAAAGAAAATTAACATCAAAAATAAAGATATTGAGAGTTATTCATAAAAATGGAGGTTTCAATGTATTTGTATACCAAACCACTAGGCTTTTCATCTCAAACCTAAATCTAAGGAAACTAGCTCATCAAACATGTACGCTAGAGTTTTCATTCTCGGCCCCAAAAAATTGAAATGGAAAGAACGTGCACACACTACCTAGCTCGTGCACACGCTCTTAAGAACATGAACATGCTTTAAGAACATACACACACTCTTAATAACATGCATGCACTGTTATTCCTAAGTTTCTCTCTCTCTCTCTCTCTCTCTCTCTCTCTCTCTCTAACTCCCCCCCTCTCTCTCTCTCCCTATTTATCACTTG
>ML786798.1:247106-265413 GCA_009831015.1 Picea engelmannii | reverse complement strand
AACTTTGTTTTTGTTGATTATGTGGGTCTTTTGGGTGGTTTGATTTCTAGATGAAGGTCAAGTTTATGTTTAACAAACTCTTTTGTTCTATTTTCATGTCTCTACATAGAATTTCACAATAAAAGTTTGGGCATGCCCAAAATTGAGTTGAATGTGTACAACCCTTATAAAGGGAAACGATCCTTTTGGAAAAGAAAATTTTCATTGTAGGTGGTTAGGGAAGGAAGATTGATAATTTGGGGTGATTTTAACTTTACCATTAGTGGCAGAGAACAATGGGGGGATTCATCCAAGGTTGATCGACTTGTTGTATTTTTTACACACCAAATTGAATTGTAGGTTTGGTTGATGTTGAGCCTATTTCAATGAGGTCGACTTATAGAAACAATAGAAGTGGATCTGATGGGGTTTCTAAGATCTTATATTGATTTCTAGTTTATAATTCTCCAGTTCAAGGGTGGATAGATATAGGTAAGGGATTGAGGAAGGTGGTATCTCATATCATAGTCTAATTTTTTGTCAAATTGAGCATAGGGATGAAAATACATCATGACCTTTCAAATTTAATCCAATTTGGTTGGAAGAGGAATCATTTGTAAATCTTATCAAAAGTACCCAGAAATGTTTTAAAGGTACCTCATCAAACTATACCAATGAATAGATTGTTGAAGCATTAAAATATGTTAAAGGAAATGTACTAGATTGGGTAATGGAGAGATATAAGAATAGGGACCGACTTCTTAAAGAGAGATAGGAGACAATCAAACCACCTTTTAGTGACAACGCAAATGGGGTTTTTAGTAATGAGGAATTGTTAAGAGTTAAGAACCTTGAAGCTAGAAAGACAAAACTTTTACTTGATCAAGAAGTTGATTAGAGGATGAAGAGTAGGGATACTTAGTTGGAATTCAGTGATGATAACACTAAATTTTTCCATAAGTATCATGCAAACTATAGGAAGAACGCCAATACTATATGGAAAATGAGGAATGGTTAGGATTTTTTTGTTAGGAGTTTTAAGGAATTATCTGAGTTAGGTAATTATAATTTTAATTCGGATTAAAAATCACAGAAATTGTAAAATTGTCCTTATATTTTCCCCAACCGGTTTCTGAGGAGGACAACCAAGAAATTCTTGAGGAAATTTCAAAAGATGAGCTCTTGTTTGTACTATCTTCATTTCAAATAGATAATATCCTAGGTCCTGATGGTTGGACCATTGACTTATTTTTAGGGTTTGTTGATATGTTGGGGGGTGATCTACTTAGGGTAGTCAAGGAGGTGAAAAATTCTGGGAACATTCTAGGGTCCTTTAATTCATCCTTTATTGTTCTCATCCCAAAAATTGATAAACTTGAGTCATATGATGAATTAAGTCCCATTTCTTTGTGTCATTGTACTTATAAGATCATATCAAAAGTTTTGGATATGAGGTTAAAAAAGGTTATTACAAGGTAATATCTCCTAATGGTTTTTTGGAAGGGAGATAGATTCATGAGGTAGTCAAGTCTACTCGGGAGGGATTACATTCAATTAAAATAAAAAGTATGCATGTTATGGTTGTAAAATTAGACTTATCCAAAGATTATGATAGAACCTATTGGTTATACCAAAAAATATTGTTGATCCATATAGGGGTATGTATTCTTGTGGAGAATTGGATTATGGGACGTGTGACATTGGTCTCTTTTTTGGGTCTCACAAATAGAGAAACATCTTCTTTCTTCAAAATTTCTAGAGGTTTAAGACAAGGTTGTTCATTATCACCTTATTTATTTTTTCTAGTGGCAGAAAGGTTGAGCAAGTCCATTGTGAAAGTTAGAAGAGGTAGAGTACTATAAGGTGTTTGGTGGGGGGGAATGAATATATTGCACGTTTACTATTCATGAATGATGTCCTTTTTTCCAATGGTTCAATGGAAAAAGGTAGGAAATTGAATGAAATTATTCAATTATGTTGTAAGGCCACAAACATGGAGGTAAATTATCTAAAGTATTATATTTACTTAAATGAAATATGTGATGTGGATAATTATCATTTGAAAGACCTCCTTCCATATAGAAACTTATTGTTACAAGATGGATTAAAGTAAATAGGTTTCTCTCTTAAAACTAATGGACATGGGAAAATTGACTCGACTCGGTTACTCGATGAGATTGAAAAGATAACTCAACTTTGGTGCAACAAATGGATTTCCAAGGGAGGTACATTAACATTAGTCAAGTCAAGTTTGGGGGAAATTTCAGTTTATTGGCATGCATTAGCTCACATACCAAAGGGAGTGTTGGAAAGGATAATGTGACTTTGTTTTGATTTCCTATGGAGGGGTAATATGGATAAAGTAGGGTATCATCTGAAAAAGTGATAGTCTATAGCAAATCCCAAAGCTAAGGGGGGATGGGGGCTAAAGGATATACACTCCTTTGGAAAGTCATTAGTTGCTAAGAGTCTTTGGAACTTGATCTATAAGGATAGTTTGTGGAAAATAATTATTACTCAAAAATATATTACACCAACCTCATTGATAGACTATATTAGACCACCAATAAAGAGTGTAAAAAATGTTTCAAATTAGTGGAAGACTCTGGTGCTATCTTTCCCCCTCATTGGGTCATTTCTTTCTGGAAAATTTGAGATGGATCTCAAGTTAGATTAGGTGTCTATGCAATTCTAGGTTTTGGTAATTTTATTTTCCTTCCTCGACATCTTATTTTGTACTTACAGGGAAAAGTGTTATTTTATGCCTAATCATATTTCAAATCATGAAACCATTGACATTTGGCGGGTGGATGTTGGTTGTGATTCTTAGATTATATGGTGAGTATATTGATCTATAGAATAGGTTTATGATTGAATTGGAAAGATCTCACGTTAGGATGAAGGAGATTCCTAATGAATTGATGTTGGTTAAAAGAATATTGGAGGATATTACTCATCCAAACTAGGTTACAATGTATTGTTGGAATATGATATTCAGGGAAGAGTTTAGAGTTGGTTTAAAATTTGGTAGGTCAAGTCTCCATTGAAGTCAAAAATATTCATGTGGTTAGTTTTAAGGAAGAAAAATCCCACTTGGTATTTCTTGTAGAAAAAAGGGGGACAAGGTCCTAACTTTTGTGTTCTGCATAAGAATAGTGACAAACATAGTGAACACGTTTTCCTTCATTGTCCTTTTTCTCAGTGGATCTAGGGCAATATTGAAATATGGATTGGTGCTCATAATTTGTGGTAGGGTCTCTTCATATAATTATTCTTAAAATATTGGTTTCAGAGGTAGGAACTTAAATTTTATCAATATGTTCCCTTTATTTCTACCTAGGGAATTGAGCTAGCACAAAATGGTTTAATTTAAAAAAGAATACATGTGCAAACGTTTCATCTATTCTTGCAAAGTTGTGCCATTTTCCATCAGTGTAAGGTGAATTTAAAAGTGCCTCATCATAGACATATGGGTGAGATTCTTATTGATAAGTCTTATCCATGGTGTTTCTTTGATGGGGTTTGCCAAGGCCCCAAACAAATCAATAATATTGGTGGGGTTCTTTTTCTAGGAGATTAAGTTGCCACATCAAATTTAAAGCAAATGTGGGGTTTGGAATGAATAATTATGTCATGGTGATGGCTATTCATGACCTTATGAAACATGCAATAGATAAGGACATATTTCATCTATAGGTTTTCGATGACTTTCAATGGTTATCAAATGGATGAATAATTAACATATTATTTAGAGTATGGCTCTTCAAGCTTTGGAAAAATAACTAAAAGAGATCAACTATTTATTCACACACATCAAATTAACTCATGTCTATAGAGAAATGAACATAACTGCAAATGCATTATCCAAGGAGTGAATACCTGATGATCCATGGTTCAATTCAGTTGATGGAGTTCAATGCAGGAACCTTGACTGAGTCAATAATGACACTGTAAAAACTATTTATTTTTTTATGATGATACGATTTTTTACCAAGCATAGAATGACAAAACATTTTTTATCTTTTGGAAGACTACAATGGATAATTAAGGGATTGTAACTCAAATTTTTTTAGTGAAGTTTTGATGAGAATGACCAAAAAAGAGGAATTTTTTTTGTAAAGATAGTGAATAGGGAAAGTTAGGGAAATGTATATGTGGATTTTGAATGACCTTCGTGCCCATGTTACTCTATGTAAAATGATTGGTGCACCTAAATAATGTATATTTCATTCTCTTTTTGAATTATGCATTTTTTTCCTTGAAAAAAAAAAGATCTTGTTTTGATAAATAAAAAGTTAAATTTTTTTCCATTGGATGTAGCTTGAGTGGTTGGGAGGAATGGTTGTTACCCTCTCCACCGAGGTTCAATTCCTTGTAAGTGACATGTAATGCTCTTAATTTGCACTTTAGAGATATATTATGGAGTTGTTTCTCCTAATCCTTGATAACTTTTATACTTGAATGTTGTTTTTTATAATTAAGATTTTGGTGGGTTTAATGAGAATCATCCAACCATCTAACTCAGGTTGAGTTTACACCAATTTGATTACATATAATGATTATTTTTTGGATTGTGTCTATGTAAAAATTAAGAAATATGTATATATTAGTTTTTTTTCATTCTTAAATTTGTAGAATATGCATAATTAAGATGGAGAGATTCGGTAATCTCACTCACACTAGGGTATTATAAATCTAATTTGTTAAATTTATAAATCCAAGGAACTAAAAAGATGAGCAGGGATAAAAGAAAATTAAGCCATGAAATGAAAAGAAAGAGAAAATTAAATAATAATAATAATAATAAATAAACTATTTAAAAAGAAGAAGGGCTAAATATCAATGATCAATAAGATGAATAGTGGATTTCCAACATTGGCTTAGTTTGTAGCCATCTTCTCCATTAAAATTATTAGGTTGTTTTTCAATTTCCAACACTTCCCCAATGATATGAGAGGGGTAATACCGTTGTGAAGCTCACAACTAGAATTTTAGTTTGGTCAAAGCAAATGAGATGATTAGATTTGTAGGAGTGTTTAGGGATAATTGACTTATAGATGTGATTATAGAAGGTATCAACTATATGTTCTTTGAGATGAACTTTATTTGATCTATCAATTTGGTCTATGTATGATGATGTGATTATAGAAGGTTTCAATTATATGTTTTTTGAGACAAGCTTTAAATGATCTACCAATTTGGTCTGTGTATGATTCGCCACAAGAGCATGTAATTTTGTAAACTCCTTCGCCAAGCATTGGATCATATTTACCCTTAGTTGTTCTAAATAATTGTTTAAGAGTTTTATGAGGTTTAAAGAGAGTTTTAATAATCTTTTTGGCCAAAATCTTAGAGATGTGATCTGTAGTATCTAAGAGTGGGGAAGAGGAATGAAAAATTTTAGATTTAGAATGGAGGATTGAATAAAAAACCTTGTTGATTTGAGAAGTTGAGTAACCATTGACTACCAAAATCTTAGTTAGATTAAAATATTCTTTTAAAAAAATGAAAATTATTTTTATTTATGGAAATTAAAATTTAGAAGTTTTTAGTTAATAAATTAAATAATTTGAAGATCAATAAATATGAGGCGTTTTTTGATAGTAATAAATATGAGGCGTTATTCGATAGTTTGGCCGAAAAGAGTTTGCTTATTTCTCTTTGTCTATACATGAGTTTAGTCAAGCTCGTATTCCTTCGCCTACAAATGAGTATCGAAGTTTGAATGGTTTTGCAATGAATTGTTCGGCGACATAGAATTATTTATGAAATATAAGACTTTCATAGAGATATTTTGTAGACACAATGTGACTTTCGATATGATGATTGTACTTTGAATACATTTGAAAGGGTGATTTTCATCGAATATATTTAAAATTATTGATATGATTCATTTATATATATATATATATATATATATATATATATATATATATATTAATATTAAGTGTATTTTTATATTTATAATTATGAGTGTTTTTTAATATATTTGAAAGGGTGATTCTCATGGTAGAATGAATCTATATTTATATATTAATATGTTAAATGTACATTTTTATATTTATAATTATAATTATGAATTTAGGATGGTTATTGCAAGTAGTTATGGATGAAATGTATAACATAACAAACTTAATATTGATGAAATGTCTAATATTAGTGTAGATTCATGTTAATCCTAGATACATCCAGTTTGAAAGGACTTGATTTTAAGACTTTTTTCTTTTTATTCTCAACTCTAAACCACTTAAGTTGGTCTACCAAGCTAATTCTCTATAAAAAAGATATTTTTATTTGTATTTGTATTTATATTGTGTTTTTTTCAAGTCAACATATAATAAGATAAACATTACTCATGTGACAACATTTCTATCATACTTAGAACAATAACATAACTTGTGGCATTGCATGAGTCCGTGAAAAAAGTTAAATAAAATAAATAACATGCAAGTATTCTTAATATCTTAATTAAGTCAACATATAATAAGATAAACATTACTCATGTGACAACATTTCTATCATACTTAGAACAATAACATAACTTGTGGCATTGCATGAGTCCGTGAAAAAAGTTAAATAAAATAAATAACATGCAAGTATTCTTAATATCTTAATTAAATAGCTAAGTACACTTTAATTTTCCCATTCTATGTATGATCAAAGCACAATACAAATAAAAGAAAGTATAGGTGCATATTATACTTACAAGATTATAGGTGCATACTATACTTCAAGATTGAAATTACATTAGTAATATACATTTCTTGCTCTAAACAAGAGGTTGCAATAACTAAATGTAAGTCGGAAGGTGGGAGATAGTAATTCTGAGAAGGAACCAATTCTTTATCTAAATTAGAGGTATTAGTTATATCATGTTTTTTTGTTCCACCTAAAGGGGCATGAACTACCATGACCTCCTCAAAGAGGAACCAATTCCTTATCTAAATTAGAGGTTTTAGTTTTTTTTATTTTTCTATTAAATAATTGTATAAAATACTTATATTTCTATAAGGAATAAAACAACATGTTTACAAATTCAATTGTATAAAAGGGCATGAGCTACCATGACCTCTTCAAAGAGGAACCAATTCCTTATCTAAATTAGAGGTTTTAGTTTTTTTTATTTTCCTATTAAATAATTGTATAAAATACTTATATTTCTATAAGGAATAAAACAACATGTTTACAAATTCAATTGTATATTTTGAGGAAAAAATTGTAAATGGTGTAGTTTCATATTTAGTTTCTCTTCACTTAGTAAAGGCAATATTAGAGTAAATCCATTTACTCTAATATTGCCCCACCCCCCACCCTCATACCCCCCACCCTCATATATGAGGGTGGGGGGTGGGGCAATATATGAGGGTGGGGGGTGGGGCAATATATGAGTAAATCCATTTACTCATATATTGCCCCAACCCCCACCCTCATATATGAGGGTGGGGGATGGGGCAATATTAGAGTAAATCCATTTACTCTAATATTGCCCAACCCCCCACCCTTATACACACATACATACACACATATATATATATATAATCTAGCTTGAGTGATAAAGAATATAAGTTATTTTCCTTCCCACTTAGTTTTAAATTTCACTTGAAGGTTCTCATAAAAAAATTTGGTAGATAATTGTTGATTGGAGTTAGCAAGTTATCAAAATGCTATTTTATTCATAAATTGAATGGAAATTACATTTTATGTGTATAATACACTTACAAAGTTATTTCATTTAATAATAGAGGTTTTGGATTCATAAAATAACTTTATTTTTAGTAAAGAAATGTAGAGATGGATTTGAAAGGGTAACCCAAATGAGCATCTTGATAACATACATAGTGTTAGAGGCAAAATCTAAGAACATATATATGAGTGCTTTGTCCAAGTAAAATAGATCTATTGGTATAAGTATTTTAATTTTTATATATGGTGATGACTTCTATTATCCATTAAAACCAATTTTGATATATAGATGGATCTTAAAAAAAAATGATAAAAAAATATTTTGTTTGATTTAGCACTAAATTTTTATAATTTTGATGAATTAAGAGATTAGGAATATATATATATAATTTTAGAAGAGAAACTTTTCATCGTCATCCTTACTTTATATATATATATATATATATATAATTCAAAATTACAATTTCAACAAATATTTTTCTATAATAAATTCAAAAAACTTATTAACTCATAAAAATAAATAATTTCATTTACAAATTTTAAATTATCTTATCTACAAAATAAAAAATAATTCCAAATAATTAATTAAATATATATAGATATAATTAAATAAAATACACCTCAAAATTATCCCACCATAAAAACAACATAAATATGAATAATTAATTTAGTTTCTAAATCTGTTTGAACAGAGTTTATCGCATGGAAAACTATGTAATATAACATATAGTCATACTTATCTGTCACGGAATATATCACGACCTAGACAGCATAGACGTAATGTACTGAGACCACTAGTAATAAACCAGTAACACTCTAGGGCAGAGCAGCTCAGCTCAACGTTACTTTGGGACAATTCTAATCAACCTCTTCAACCTGTGGCCCGTCAGGATTGCTGTTATAATAACCAGAATTTCCATAAGCCTTGGAGATGATGGGATTACAGAGGCGTTCAAGCTCCTTCAATTTGTCCTCGTATTCATCAACCTCTGCAAGCTGATTTTTCTCCAGCCAATCTATGGCACCTTGGACGGCCTTTTCAATCTTCCCCTTGTCAGAAGAGCTAAGCTTCTTACCCAACCTCTCATCCTTGACAGTAGTCCTCATATTATAAGCATAGTTCTCCAATGCATTCCTAGCATCAGACATCCTCTGCACATCCTCATCTTCTTGCTTGTACTTTTCTGCTTCCTTCACCATTTTCTCAATCTCTGCCTTGCTCAGTCTACCCTTATCATTGGTTATGGTGATCTTGTTCCTGATCCCTGCAGTCTTGTCCTCTGCACTGACGTTGAGAATCCCGTTGGCATCGATATCGAAACAGACATTGATCTGAGGAACCCCTCTTCGTGCGGGAGGAATTCCAGACAACACAAACTTGCCAAGAAGATTATTATCCCTGGACCGGGCCCTTTCACCTTCGTAGACCTGAATGAGAACCGAATTCTGGTTGTCTGCATAAGTAGTAAAAACCTGTTCTTTCTTAGCAGGAATTGTAGTATTACGAGGGATTAGAACAGTCATTATCCCTCCTGCAGTTTCCAGCCCTAAACTCAAAGGCGCCACATCCAGCAGCAAAACATCCTGCACTTTCTCATTTGTTTCTCCACTCAGAATCGCAGCCTGCACCGCCGCACCATAGGCGACAGCCTCGTCCGGATTAATGGTCTTGCAAAGCTCCTTCCCATTGAAAAAATCCTGCAAAAGCTTCTGGACTTTAGGAATCCTGGTGGATCCTCCCACCAGCACCACGTCACTTATCCGTGATTTATCTACCTTGGCGTCCTTGAGGCATTTCTCAACTGGATCCATGCATTTCTTGAACAGATCCATGTTCAGTTCCTCGAATCTGGCTCTGGTCATCTTGGCGTAGAAGTCTATTCCATCGTGCAGGGAATCGATTTCAATGGCCGTTTGCGTGGTCGTGGACAGAGTTCTCTTGGCTCTCTCGCAGGCCGTCTTGAGGCGCCTCAGTGCCCTGGCGTTGCCTGTGATGTCCTTCCTTTGTCTCCTCTTGAATTCCTGCGCCAAGTGATTCACCATTCTGTTGTCGAAATCCTCTCCGCCCAGATGGGTGTCCCCTGCCGTGGCCTTCACCTCGAAGAGTCCGCCTGCAACGACCAAGATCGATACGTCGAAGGTTCCCCCGCCCAGATCGAATATGAGTATGTTTTTTTCTCTGAAACTCCCTGAGGTGCTCTTGTCGTCCAGCCCATAGGCTATTGCCGCCGCCGTTGGTTCGTTGATGATTCTCATCACGTTTAATCCGGCAATGGCTCCGGCGTCCTTCGTGGCTTGCCTCTGCGAATCGTTGAAGTATGCGGGAACGGTCACGACTGCGTCCTTCACCGTTTTGCCCATGTAGGTCTCTGCGGTTTCCTTCATCTTGGTTAACACCATGGACGATATCTCTTCTGGGGCGAATTTCTTTTGTTCTCCTTTGTATTCGACTGAGATGAAGGGCTTATCTCCTTGTCCAACTTCCACCTTGAATGGCCACATTTTCATGTCTGCTTGCACGATTGGATCGCGAAACTTCCTGCCGATCAACCGCTTTGCATCTGCATCATTATCAGTGTAGAATTAAACCATGATCCACTTTAGTGCATGCAAATATCTCTACTCCGGAATATTTAGCCTTTTCAACATAAGTCATAATTCTGGAATATTTAGCCTTTTCAACATAAGTCATAATTCTGTATGCTAAAAGATTTAAAAAAAAAAAAAAAAAATTGGGGATATTTGTTTGAAATTGAGTGAGAAATTGTTGGATTCCTAAATTTAAGTGATTATTTCTGTAAAATTTGAGTGCCTAAAAATTTTTCAGCATGTTGAATTTATTTTTGCATTCAGAAATGGATTCTGAACAACAAAAAATAGTGATTCATGTAAATTTATATCACCTGATTCCTGCTAAAAAAACTATTTCATAGAACAGCTAAAACTAACCAACAGTATGGAAAAAAAAAATATGCAGTAGAAACTAGCACAGCCACATAATTGTGGCTGATGAACGCCTATAGGCCATTCATCAGGCCGTTCACACTCCAATCCAATCTAAACTTGGCATTAGACCATTCACACTCCAATCCATTGTTAATTATTCAAAATTGGAAATAAAAAATTTCACAGATACTTGTTATTCATCTTAACTTGTCAATCATATAGCATTATAGTAATTTCTTAATATGATTAGGTAAGTGTGAAAAAGTAAACAGTTTAACAGATGTATTCAAGGAAGTTATGAAAAGTAAATCACATTGATTTGGGAGGACGACAAAGAATATGCCACCATCTTCAATTACTAGCCATAAGATTAAATTTTTAGATTAAAAGATCATCAATTATGCCCATTTCCAATAGGTATACCCCTTAATGAAATTTGTTACCAATTTAAGACATAATTAAACAGAACATATCTAAAAAAAAAAGGCCAAAACTTACTACAACTATTTAAAGTATAGAAGTTAAGATTTCAATTTCAGTCTTAAGTAGTTTGTTTTTGCTATAGCTCCAACAAAACACAGATAACAGATTATATGTTCAACCAGACCAGTGTAATAGGGAGATGATTACCATAGACTGTATTTGTGGGATTCATGGCGGCTTGATTTTTAGCAGCCTCGCCAATGAGGCGTTCAGTGTCGGTGAAGGCAACGTAGGAAGGAGTGGTGCGATTGCCCTGATCGTTTGCGATGATCTCCACTCGATCATGTTGCCACACAGCTACGCAGCTGTACGTGGTTCCCAGATCGATTCCGATCGCCTGTGCCTGCTTCGACTTCGGCTTGTTCGACGCCATCTTGATTTCTTAATCAATCTGTTCAACTAAATATTTGACTACTTGTCTATCAACAAAGTAAAATAAAAATTATCACTCAAATACAATACTAACTACAATAAAAATCCTCAGTCAAATACAATACTAACTACAGTTATCAGTACCTACAGCTGCACAGGGAAGACAAGAGCAGTGGGCATCTGGGATTTTTCGTGAGATCTGTGGGCATTTTATATGTGGACCGAGAATCAGAATTATATGCCCATTTACGCATGATAAAAAAAATTATTAAAGCAAAAGCTATATTCCTCCACCCAAAATAAAATTCCAAACTGACCGTTCGTTTCCGATTGGAGCGTACAGTTGTCCTCACTGTAACTAAAGCGAATCAACTCTGCTAAAAACTTTAGAGATGCGATTCTGCGAGTTACTTTTGATATGCGGTTCAACCCGCGTACCTCTCCTGTGAATTTTGGACGTGTCTACGTATAAATTTCAGTTTTAAATCGAGGGTAAGGAATAAGCATTTTGCTATATATATATGTGGGAAGTTTTCATTGGATTTGAAAATTTACTTTTATCCAAAATTATGCTATGCTTTGTAACTGGATGCTTATCTGAATAGATACTGCTGCTGGTTCAAATCCTTGGGAGTAAGCTAATTAAGAGTAAACACATTTCCCTTTTTTCAATTAAAAAAAGGGTTTGAATCTGGCCAAATTTTCAAGAGTAGTTTGAGTCAGAACCTTATACCAAAAGTTTTGCTCCATTTTAAATCAATCTAAATATTCAGAAAATCGATCAAACCCATTCAGAAAAAATAACCATGAAAAAGGATTACTCAAAATTAACCCACTCCTTTAAAAAGTATTTTTATGCCTCCTTTATAAAAAGAGCGGTTGATTGATAAATTAATCTTCATGTGAATGCATTTCTTTTAGTATATATATATTTTTTTAATTTTAATTTAAAAAATATTTACTTTAATTATCAAGTGTTATTATTTTCAAGATGTTTATGATAGTTTAGAATTTTTATATTAATTATCACAAGGTTAGGTACATTAAATTTATGGTACCACTTTTTAGAAGGTATACACTTATCAACCTTATGGAAAAGTAGAATGAGAAAGTGCCTTTGAATTTCCCAAAATTTTATTTTAAAAAAATTAATATTTTTTAGAAAAATATTGTAAATATATAAATAAATGATTACTTAATTTATGTAATATCATAAATTCATGGTTATGATCCATATTTTTCATTAAAATAAATTAAAATAATTCAATGCAATCCTCTACTTTTTTAAAAAGGTTTTTATTTTATATTTAATTTAGTTGATTAGTACTCAAAGTGAGACTTTTGGCAATGAGAACCTAGGCTTATACATTGTTTGTTTATTCATGTAAATATTGTTAATCTATGGTATTCATTATATTATGTATTTATGGTTGATTTTATTGTGAGTATAAGATATTATGCATTTATGGTTGATTTTATTGTGAGTATAGGGTTGTTCTACTAGCCTATGTGTATTCTTTAGAATGTGTCTTGTGAGTCAGAGTGGCCTCTGACTTGTCTTATATGCTTGACATGATGTCTTTCTGACGTGCCTATGTGCAATTGCGTTAGCTTTTTCATTGTCTCA
Organism: Picea engelmannii; assembly: GCA_009831015.1. Taxonomy (NCBI): domain Eukaryota; kingdom Viridiplantae; phylum Streptophyta; class Pinopsida; order Pinales; family Pinaceae; genus Picea; species Picea engelmannii. The sequence goes on along the minus strand of ML786798.1, from coordinate 252,323 downwards.
ATGCATAGGTGTCAATAGTGAATAGTCCCCTTGGTAAATGGCTAAATTAGTTGGGAGCCCTCACCATAGAGATGTTGTACATGGCTTTGGTATTTTCCATGTGGTACAGTGATTATGGTTATGTTTGTGAAACAATTGATAGCCTTGGCATCTACCTAATGTTGCTAGAATTGTTGTATGAGCTAACTTGGAGATGTCATGCCTACATATATCTTATACTCATCAAGCACCATTAAGTTTAAGGAGAGTGGTCATGTTAGGTGATCAAATAACATTCACTAGTTAAGCAATAGCTTAACATGTCCATTCATATTAGAGGTTTTAAAATAATCGAGGGAGGGGGGGTAAGAAGTTGGAAGTTAAAGGAATCCCTAGCATGAACATCCCAAAATATGCACAAAGGAGACAAATGTTGGATCATGTTGTCATTGATGCCAAAGGTTTAATTAATTGATGTCAAGTGATTGATTGATGTCAAAGGATGATTAATTGATTGATGTCAAGGAATGGATTGATGCTAAAGGATGATTGAACGATGTCAAAGGTCAAAGGTTTGATGTAAAATGATTGATGTCAAATATGTTGTTTGATTTAAGGATGAATCATTATTGTCTTATCATGGTTGATAAGGTGTACAAATGGATGAAATCCAAAGTGGTGCCCTTATGGTGAAAGCCCTCACGGGAAGACGCTTTACAGTTGAGTTACCCTAGAAGTATGGTTGGAGAACCCATGCTTATATGTGGAATAATGAGATGAAGATCAATGAAGTTGTTGGTGAAACTATCCTAGATGGATAGTGCTTGTCATGCCATTTATGGTGGTATGTGGAATGTCACATAACTCCTCATGGCTTGAGAGTTATGGCCCTATGAAGATGAAGGACCCTCATATGTAGGCTTGAAGCCCCAAAAGGTCAAAGAAGTCAAAGATCTTGCAAAGAAGAAATGATTATTTAAATGGTAAAGAAAAAGTGACAAAGTCAAGGAGGAATATTTAAATGGAGAACTTTTCTAATTATGGAAAGTGGTTAACCCTAAAAATGAGGAAAATAGGTTAAGTGACCTAGAAATGGGCTAAGTGACATAGAAATAGGTTAAGTGACCTAGAAGAGGGTTAAGTGACCTACAAGATGTTTCTAAGGAAGCTACAAGTGGAGAGTATAAATAAGAGGCAAGGGTCTCTTGTGAAAATATATCTTTTTATGTATCTCTTGTGTGTATCTCTTGAGCATGTATTGAAGATCTATTCTGAGAGAGAGAGAGAGAGAGAGAGTATGGAGGATCTCATGGACACATCAAAGTTTCTGTAAGCCTGAGATCATGACGACAAAAGTCTCGGAAGTTCAAAAACCCTAGTTTCTAAGGTATACGCTGGCTGCAGTGAGTCAGGGCACATACATACGCGGGCTGAATGAGGACAGGGCACGTACAGTGGATGAAGTCATGAAGACTTGTGGTTGAGCTGATGACAGGCTCTTGAAGACTGAAGCAGATTCCAGATATGCATTCTATGGGCTCAGATATTTCATAGAAACTCTGGTATGGTTACATTGTTGTCTTGATGGATACTCTTGCTTGTTGTGTAGTGAATGCTTAAGGCATTCTTGGTATGGTTGTTGTGATGTGGTTTGTGTTGGTTGATGGAGTGAGCAACACTCTTATGATTCAATACTGATATGATTGCTATAGTATATTGGTTGCTTATACATGATGAGTAGCATTTATATTGTATGGTTGAGAAGCATGAGTTAGTTGTTGGAGAGCTTGGATGAGTTGTGACTGGTTATGGGTCAGACTAGACAGTGAAAGACAGAAGAGAATGTGATTGAAGGTTGCAGAGGATCTGAGTTGATCTTGAAAAGAAAACCCTAGTTGCTCAGATGTGATACGCAGGTTGTAGTATAGACAGGTCAAGTACATACGCGAGTTGTACTACTGGTAGGGTGCATACATACGTGTGTTGCACTATCGACAGGTCATGTACCTGTTGACAAATTGATATATGTTGAGGATTGTTGCCTCATCTCAGTTGGTGCTAAGGGTGTAAGTTGAGTCTTGCATTATAGAACTGGTGGTCTTGTAAAGTTGTACTCTATTCAATTGTTGTTGATAACCCAAGGATTGTAGTCCGTAATAAAAAGAAAATTGTACATACATCTTGTGTTCCTTGTGGTGATGGTTTGTTGATGATATATTGTTGATATATGTTCACATCTAACTGATTATAAATGACAGCTATAAGTAATGAGTAAATGGTGATTGCTAACTAATGAGTTTTGTGAAGGGGAATTTTTGGAGAAAAAGAGCCCTACACTATTCACCCCCCCCCCCTCTCTCAGTGTAGTCGGTGTGTCCAACAATTGGAATCAGAGCAAGCCTTCACTATAAGCCTTAACAAGCTTGAAGGAGATCCATAGACACACAAATGGATGATGAAGTTCCAATCCTTGATGAGGAAAATTATTCTACTTGGAGAATAGAAATGAGAGTGCATTTGAAAGAGATGTGAGCGGGTATTTGGAAGGCAACCATTGGTGGATCAGTTTCCTTGAAGAACAAGTCAAAGTTTTCAGCTCAAAGGGAAGGAAAGAAGAATGATGCATTGGCTCTCAAGACCATTCTTAGTGGACTCTCAAGCCCTATCAAAGAGAACATGGGACAATGCACTTCCGCCAAGGATTTATGGCTAAAGCTAGATGAGACATACTAAAGCAAGAAGGAAGATATTGAAGACAACTCCATCAATTCAAATGAAGGCAAAGAATCATGTGATGATGTTGGCAAAAAGGAAGATTGTGAAGACATTTCAAATGAAGGTAAAGAATCTTCACAAACCCATGATTGCAATAATTCAAAATTGTGATGATGTTGACTATTTCTCTACAAGTGAAGAAGAAAATCTAGAAATAGTTTGTGTAGAGTTTGATGGTAGTTATCCCATGGAAAGAATAGAAGAAGAACTATTAGAACTTCAAACGAAAGGTGAACAGGGTCTATATGAATATAGCAATGACCATTATTATATAGACTATAGCTATCTTTCGGATAACATTAAAAAGTTTCTTAAGAAGAGTCAAAAGCACATCTTGAAGTTAAAGGAAATGCTCAAGCAACAAAAAGAGAGTAATAAGACTCAATTAGATGAAAAGGAAGAAGAGATCACAAGACTAAAGAATGAAAAAGAAGATAAGAAGGTAGATGATGAGATTAGCAAAAGTCTTGAAATTATTGTCCATCTCAAAACCCAAATTGAAGAAGCCCAAAGGGTAGAGGAACTATTGAAGAATCAAGTAAATGAAAAGGAAGATTCATGTCATAAGTTAGAAGATTAAGTTGTTGATATTAGCTCACAAATCTTGAATGAGATTTTGGAAAGTCAAAGATCACCAAATGATAAATCAAGTCTTGGATACAAGAGAGAAGCTACACATGCTGAAGCAAGCACCTCAAAGAAGCATGAGGTAAATCCCTCATTTTCAAAGGATGAAGACAATGTTGCAAGCCAAACATCTACACAAGGCAAGGAAAGTTTCAAAAGAACAAAGCAAGGAAGACATCAAGAAGCCACCTTTACACCTCAAATAAGATGGACATCAAAGCAAAGGTATGAAAGTGATTTTCATGGTCAATGTTATTCATGTAATGAATATGGTCACAAAGATTTGGAATGTAGATCTTATGCAAGGAGAAATAATGGAAGATTTCATAACACCATAAGGTGTTGGAGATGTGATCAAGTAGGATGCACTGTTGTTCATTGTCACAGCATGAGATGCTACAACTGTAGTGGATTTGGCCACAAATCCCAGGATTGTTGGAACACAAGAAGAAATTCCATGATGAGGATTTCATATAGCATGACTAGAATAAGGAATGAAGTAGGGAACGAAGACATCTTTGAAAAGATGGAAGCTCAGAGCTCAAGTTATGAGAAGCAGGGACACCTTCAGAAGTGGGTATAGAAGACTGAACAACCAGAGCAAAGTGGAAGCCTTAAGGGAGGCTTAAGTGTGTCATCTACTAAAGCATATGCGGGTGGCAGTGGTATTAGTTGCATACATATGCAGTCTGACCTTGAATAGGTCACATACATACGCGAGTTGTCTATGTAGCAGGCTGTGTATATGTGGTAAAGCCTAGGGAAAAGGGCTATGCATATGGGTTGCAGCCTTATGTGATGGTATAACTCTGTGTTGTACGGTTTGACATAGTTTGTTGTAGGTTATGACATTGTCTGCTGCAGGTTTTCATAATTACATATTGGATTATGTAATGTGATGATATAAAATGAAAGGTTATCTTGGATGCATGGCACTAACCAATGAATATAGATTGAGACATTCTTTTGTTGAAGAACAGTGTTGGTTATGACAATGAAGTTATGGCACCTTGGTTATGTGATATATCTTGATGATGATAGCTAGTGATGTCATTAATCTATTGAAGCACACTACTAGTACACGTATTGTTGGATGCTTAGTATTCGTTGTAGTGAATGGAGGATTGAGGCTTGATCCATAGTTGATGCATGATTGATACACTTCTAGTACATTGGTAGAAGCACCTACTAGCAGGTTGATTGGCACGTGTTTTATGGTGGATTTGGCATACATACATGAGGATTCATTTTGTGGTATTGGTGCATGGTTGATGTACTTGCTTGGTACAAGTGGTGATACATGTTGATGTACAGGTTTGGTACAATCATAGATGGTATATGTTTGATGATAGTACTTGGCTAAAAGTACACCATTGGTAGATGCACATGGTTGGCATGTTGATGGAGGCATATGATTGGTATACTATTGGCACATGTTTTGGTACATGATCTATTTGTTCATTCATTGACATATCTTTTGCCTCATGATGTTTGGTATGGCATGAATTTGATGCATGAAGAGGTCCAAGGATCGTCATATGGTTGCATATTGTTCATACTACAGAGAAGATAGGGGGATACATACCCATAGGGGGAGTCATTCTTCTTCCCATGATTCTAGGAGGAGATATTTATCAGATGCATACTTGGTAAAATAGCCCTATATTTGAAGAAAGAGAACAGACGCATAAGTCCAGGGGGAGCGATGATCACAGGAGGAGCATGAGCATTGTATCTTCAACATTACATCATAGTGATATCCCTTGTTCAAAAAGGGGAGAGATTATTCATAGGAATATCAAAGGCATTTAGATACGGGGACCAACCCCAAGGAGA
>ML786798.1:199112-218801 GCA_009831015.1 Picea engelmannii | reverse complement strand
TGACAGGTGCTCGTGGTGCTACTAGTTGTATGGTCTGTTGTGCTCAAGACCATTCTATTGTTGCACTAATTGCCTTGAAGACTATCAACAGTTTATTGGAGATGATGATCATTCAGGTGAATGATGAACAGAGATTTTCAGACAGAAAACAGTTCAGAGCTTTTACTCCACTTGTATCACTCTATGGTGAGAGTGACTTATTCAACATCATATTACTCAGATGAAGTATGGTTACGAAAGATGATGCAACTGATAGTAATGGTGATGCTCATTGTCTAGTCATGAAATAGTCTAGATGACTATATTGATGCTACCGGGTAAATGGTATGTTTTGTGCTCAAGTCCATTACCTGTAAATACCTCTCTAGCTAGGAGGGAGTGTTAATATTATGGTAGCTGCGGGAGGTATTTACCTCTACATGTGAACCTGACGAGAATAGAAGACTCCAGGAAGCAAGAGAAACCCTAATGAATTGGCTAATAACCCTAGAAGCCTTGTCAGCTCAAGAATATAATTTATATTAGGCTATTAGCCTCCAAGAGAAGAAGTCGACCAGAATTAATAATAATATACTGAACAGACACCTACCTAGAAGAAGAAGTCGGCCCCAGTAAATTGGCAGGATTACTATAAATATAGGGCGCCAGTTTCTCATTTGTCATATCTCAGGACTGCAGTTTTCCCAGTTGGTGCACACTGCAGTTGCAGCTGGTGCGCAGGTTTGGAGGAGGGTTGCAGCTGCAGCTGCAGCAGCAGCAAGTTTCAGTATTTGGCTTGGATATCTCTTGGCTAGGGTTTGGACTATCTCATCAGCTTTTTGTGATGCGCTATCCTTGGGGAGAGATGCGCTACTCTTTGTTTGGCTATCTAGCCTAGGGTTTGCTTCCGGAGGAATTCTCAGGTCAAGGTTAAGGTGCTCGGAGGGAGGCTTCGGCATGTGGTTGGGAGACGAGGGTATCGTCATGGTAAAACGATCACACCATCTTATATATTCTAACACTATGTGTATGAGCCATTGATTAAATTATGTTTTGCTTAAGAATATACATGCATTGCTTTACTTCACAGGTTTAAAACTTACATTGGGGAAGTGGATGCTATTAGGATGAACTGATGGCTACAACTGATGGAAGTATATTTCATCGTGAATGAAGTAACTCAAAAAGAAAAGATTTATTTTGCTCGATTGAAGCTTGAAGGCGACACTTTCATGTGGTGGGAGAGTGATGCAGTAAGAAGAGCATTGGGAAATGAGCCACCAGTAACTAAATGGGAGGTGTTCAAGGACATGATAAAATCCTAGTTTTACCCAATAGGATATGAGGAACCCAACCAATAGTATGACATCACTTCAGGCAAAGACAAGGACAATCAATGCAGGAGTTCACGACATAGTTCATGAAGAGAACAATTCAGATGGGAGTCTTTCTCAAAATTCCATACATGTTAGTCAAGTATTTGGGGGAGTTTTTACCTTACATTCATAGACAACTGATGATATTTAGATCAAAGACAATTGATGAGGAAGACATTCAAGCACAATACCTTGAGGGAGACAAGCGAAAGCCATAAACTAATCACAAGCAAGTAGAACCACAAGAGCAACAAAGAAAGAGGAAAAACAAGAAGAAGCAGAATGAGAAGAAGATCATGGAAACAACACAAGAAGAAACACCCTCCATCCAACCACGTAGAGGATGTGATTGAAAGGGACACACTGAGGAGAATTGTTGGAAATTGCACCCTAAGAAGCGCCCCAAATATTTCTAGAAAAGGAAGAAGAAAGCATTGATATCGGTGGATATTGAGGAATGAGTAGATAACACCTTAGACCTGGAAGGGAAGATTATTGCACTAATATTCAGAAAGAGGTGGCATTAGTTGGTTGCAATCACAAAGAGGAGAAGGAAATCACTGAACTCTTTTGCATTAAAATCCACATGAAGCAAAGCAAGGTGGATTGTTTGTTCAATCCGTGTTCACAATCCAACTTGATATATACATAACTTGTTGAGAGGCTTGAACTGGAGACTCAATATCATTTGCATCCATACCCCCTCGACTGGGTAGGGAAAAATGTGGATTTGAAAGTGAGCAAGCAGTGCAAATTTATGTTTGTTATCAATCAAAACTTTGTCGATGAAGTAGTTGCAGATGTGGTTCCTCTAGACATATGTGGAGTCATCTTGGGAAGTCCATATTTATATGCGAGGGATGCCATTTTTAGAAGGACAACAAACTAGTATAGGTTAGTCAAGGATGGAAAAGCCTGTACCATAAATGCACACAAGGACAAAGCTAAACTCTCTCTAATGAGTGCTCATTAGGTAAGAAGGATCATGGGTAGTACAAATAAGTTTGTCTTGTTTTTCCTGAGAGAAGGAAAGGAGTAAGGAGAAGGTAATGAGTTGGAGATGAAGGCATCCTTGGAAGGATGTAGTGGTGAGCAACGTCAAAAACTATAACAACTGATTGGATCCTACAAGGAAGTGTTTCAAGAGCCTCAGGGACTACCACCCAAGAGAGAGGTTGAACACGAGATTCAGTTGTTGTTGGAGTCACCGTTGTCTAACATTGGGTTGTATAGGTAGTCCATCATTGAAGTAGATGAAGTAAAGAAGCAACTGCAACAGTTGTTGGAGTAGGGAGTCATCATACCTGGTACATCACCATGTGGTTCACCCATCATTATGGTGCCAAAGAAAGATGGGATCTGGAGAATGTGCATTAACTATCGTGCCTTGAATAAGATCACCATCAATAATAGATATCCTTTTCTAAGGATTAATGACTTGTTGGATCAACTGCATCAAGCCAAATTCTTCACTATGTTGGACCTTAAATTAGGTTACCACCAATTTAGGATCAAAGAAAAAGACGTGTGGAAAACAACATTCAAAACAAGATAGGGTTTGTACGAGTGGTTAGTAATGCCTTTTGGATTATGCAATACACTTGCAATGTTTATGAGACTAACAAATGATGTGCTACACCCCTTCATTGATTCCTTTGTAATAGTATATCTGGTTGACATACTCATATTTAGGAATACTTCAGAAGAGCACCTTTCACATGTGACACATGTACTAGAGACCTCGAAGAAGACTCAGTTAATTTCCAACTTGCATAAATGTGAGTTTGGAAACACCTCCCTGATATATCTTGGACACGTGATTGGAGGAGGGGAGTTGAGGGTAGATCCAGAGAAGACTGCAGCAATCACCCAATGGCCTATTCTCGTCAATGTGACGGAGGTGAGGAGTTTCATGGGAGCAACTCAATATTTGAGAAAATTAATCGTAAAACTCTCTACAATAGCAATTCCATTGCACGCTGTGACTGCCAAAGGAAAGAGATTTCATTGGGGTAATACACAACAAAGAGCATTTGAAGACTTGAAGAAGAAAATCAATGATGCTCAAGTCTTAGCCATGCTGAATTTGCAAAAACCTTTCGAGCTAGAGACCGATGCTAGTGGATATGCATTAGGAGCAATACTCATGCAAGGAGGAAGGCCTGTGTGCTATTGTTTAGAGTTGTTTCATGGAGCAGTACTTGATTAACCCACGTACGATAAGGAGCTCTTTGCGATTGTATAAACAATGAAGAAGTGGAAGCATTACCTTTTGGGAAAAGAGACTAGCACACACATGGATCATCAACCCCTTTAGTATCTACAAAGACAGAGCAAGATGCAACAGGTGAGGCAATACAAGTAGTTAGGTTTTTTGCAACAATTTCATTTATTGATTAAGAATAAAAAAGGAGTCACAGATAGACTAGCATACATGCTCTCTCGACCACCATTGAAGAAGATTGTAGCAAGTGGAATGATAATGCAACTTGAACCTTTCACTCATGAACTTTTGAGTGAAGATTATGAGGGAGATGAAGATTTCAAAGTAGTCTACAAGCAACTAAAGGAGAGTTCGGTCAATATTATGGAAGGAAATGAATACCACCTCCACGATGGGCTGCTATGCAAACTGGACAAACTATGCACACCCTGGGACAGAAGAGTTTAGTTGATGAGAGAAGCACACACTTCTATGGTTTACGGGCATTTAGGCATGACAAAGGCAATGGTGAATCTGTAGTGGTATATGTATTGGCCAAAGATGTAGGAGAAGGTGGAAAAGTTTGTTATAGGTTGTGTTCTTTGTAGCACTAGAAAGCTAAGCAACTAAAAACTTGGCTTGTACATTCCATTGCCAGTGCGAAGCAGACCTTAGTAGAGCATCTCCATGGACTTTGTTGGAGGTTTTCCTATGACTCATAAAGGCCATGACTACTTGTTCGTTGTGGTAGACCGTTTCAACAAAATGTGTGTGCTCATTCCATGTAAGAAGACAATTTATGTACGAGAAGCAACTTAACTTTTTTTCCAGCCATGTCTAGGTACATTTCGGATTGCCAACCTCCATCATATTTGACTGAGACAACATGTTCTTGGGTAGATTCTGGACAACATTTTGGGAAAGAATGGATACCAAGTTGAGGTACTCCACTACCTTCCATCCTCGGACTGATGGAAAAACTAAGGTAATAAACATGATGCTAGTGCAATTGTTGAGAGGTTACACCAACAAACATTCAAAGACTTGGGACAAGCAACTAGTCTACATTCATCACTCTTACAACAAATCACTTCATTCTTCCACCAATAAGTCTCCTTTCGAGACTTGTTTGGTTCTTTTACCTCCTTCATCATTTGATATTGTTTATGGACAATAGAAGGAAGAAATAAGACTACAAGGAGAAGAACAGAAGGCAAGCACATTTGTGGACAAGATCATGCATATACATCTAAGGGTTTAGGAGCAGCTCAAGAAGAGCCAGTAGTTGTACAAAGCTAGGCATGATCAACACAGGGAGGATCATAAATTTCATGTTGGAGACAAGGTGTGGCTCTATCTTTGTAAGGAATGATTGCAAGGAGCATCAAAGAAATTCAAGCTCATTAGATATGGACCATTTGAGATCATTGAACAAGTGAATGAGAACGCCTTTAGGCTGAAACTTCCACCTTATATGCAGATCAACTCAGTGGTGAACGTGAAAAATTTGAAGTTGTTCAAATCCGCTATGCTAGATGAGGAGGAAGAACATTGATCGTTGAAAACCTTGCACCTCATGGACTTGAAGAGTTGAAGGAAGACACAATTCTGCAACACAAGGAGCGAACAACTCGCAGAAGACAACATCAAATGTGGCAAATTGGTCCCAAAGAAAAAACTGCAAGGAAAGCGAAGTGGTATGAGAGGAACCAAATTGCAAGCAAGTTCCCTCATCTATCCTTGGCAGCTTTTGGGGACCAAAAGCCTCCCAATGGGGAGGTGTGATCTGAATTGAATCCGATAAGAACAATTGGCTATCGACACAGGCTCTAAGATGATCAACATGGGCATTGTTTAAGGCCATGGATGATGAAAGAAATCAACTTGTTGGCATGAAGGGCCCCATGCCATCATGATTGATATCTAACTTGTATGTAATGTATGTAAAGTCGGGCATTATATTATTGTATAAAAAGAATTAATGAGACGTTCATAAGACCTTTTCCACGTGGGAGAAAAGACAAACAAACAAATAAAAGAAGGAGCAGTGGACTGAAGAGAAGCTAAAACGTTGGGGATGCCTAACCTTTAACTATCCTCTTGGTCGACTTAGTCTTCTATATCATGTTTCCCCACAATGAGAAAAGGGTTCTTTGGCTGTGAATGATGTAGAGAGGCTACCCAAATATCACTGAGGAACATAGAGATGAACCAAATAGCCTATAACTTGCCCATTGATGAATAAATAAGAGCTTGGACGAAGCCAAAAGAATGTTGGTTTTCCTGTTTGGGTTTCTAGGGTAAATTCCAAATTTATGTGTGATGATTGTTGTGGTTGTATTTGTTTGTGAATGGTAAATGGTGTGCTCTATTAGTTAATGGTTGTTTGTGTATGGTTTAGCAATGAGAACTTCGTGGAATTTTGTTTGATCTCATTTTACATTAATATGGTTCATGTGGGTCAGTAAACCAGACTAACAACTCTTTAACCACACCCGTACGTTGATTCAGAAGTTGGAAATCAACGACCCTCCTTCTTGATTCGTTGTTATTTATTTCGGGGTTTCTAATTTTGTTTTATGAATTGTCGGCACATTCTCAACTTGCTGGGGCGTTTTCCTTTGCCCATAAACCATAGATGGATTATATATTGAAGTATGGGGTTGTTGGGACATCTATTAGCTACCCACAAACCATATACATGTTTTTTCCATTACATTTGCTATCAATTTCTCCCTAGATGTGTCTCACTATTGTTGAACGCCCAACTCAACTTCTAAAATGTTTTCTCTACTAGTGAATGTTGTAATCGATTTCCATACGTTTTTGTGTGTCATGGATTACCAAAATTGTCCCAAAACGTTTTCCTACATAGATAGTTGTTGAATCCGCCCTCCAAATATTTTTTACATGCCTTCGATTGTCAAATTCACCCTTCACACTTTCTCTTCAGCTGTTGGTCACCAAATCCGACTCTCCAAGGTTTCCCCTTCACGGTTGGTCACTGAATCCGCCCTTTAATTAATTGTTGTAATCACAGGTCGACCCATTCCGACTTGGCTTCCCCTTTGGTCGACTCCCTCTTCTCATTCGATCGACAATCACTTATGGTTGACCAAAATCCATCCACATTTCGACCGGGTTTTCTTTTGGTCGATTTGGCTCCCTTGGTCGACTCGACTTGGTTGAGTTGCCTTGCCTCCGACTCGACTTGTCTTTCTTCCGACTCCTTTTCCGACTCGACTTCTAGGTAGTCAACTTCATTTTTATTTGGATCGACTTGACTTGTGGCTTGGTTTGTTGAGTCTTTTTCGTCATCTAAAGACCTAAGGTTATATTTGTTTTACATAGATTTATGTGTTGGTGAAATGGTGAGGCTATAAGCCTCTCATTTACGAATCAAGTGAGCTTTACACCATTTATCACATGGAAGAATAACATAATTTTAAATGTGAAATAAAATCATTAAAACATATTAATGTACCAAGAGCTTGTAATATATTTCGAGTGGGTTTAACACTTCAAGCCATGTGTTTCCTCTTTGTAGGTTACAGGTTTAAATTCAGAAGGGGCAAGGTATGTACACCTCAATAAACTAAGTAATTATATAATTGTGTATAGGGGATCCCTTATCCCACAAACAAAGGGATCTCATACATCAATTTGATATTTGAGTAAGTCGTGACCTTAAAATTAGACTATTATTATTATTATTATTACGTAAATAACAACTACGATAAATTACACATAATATTTTTTTTTTGTAAATAAAAATAGATCCTTGTATTATATCATCATGAGTGTACACCTGTGCATCGTTTGGCAGCTACCTGTTCCGCCACAGAAGGGAAACTAGAACAGGTAGCTCCAAGCGGTGATATGCCTCAAATGGCAAATGTTCTATTTTACAAAATTTACAAAAATTGAGCAAAAACTGAGAGTTTCAACTGGGACTTTGATCCCATTAGCTAGCCTAAGGCAGACTGCATTTAGAGTCGCCTTTACTAAGATGCTAATACAATTGTAAAAAAGAGTAAACATATAATCACTATTCATTCTAAAAATTGAAATTGACAAGAACCAGAGTCAGGGGTGGGCCGCGTCAAGCCTTTGGGGAACCTGGCTGTCCCTGGGCGGTGTAGACTTGTACAAACTTCTGCTTGCAGGTGGGGCATTGTGCTTGCTATGGGGCGTCTGAGAAGGCCTCGAACAAGAGATCCAGTCACTAGAGGATTGTTAGTTGGCCATGCACTTACTCTTCCTGCTGCTACCAGATGTCAAAGAGGAGCTCCAAGTGCTCCGCTGCTAGATGATAGATAATTGGGTTCTCCTCATCGCCTATCAGTTGCCAACTTGGGGGAATTTCCTCCTCCACTATGCAACCTTCTTCCCACAAGCGAGGGTGAAAGTCTTGAGAGGTGGAGGGCCTTGGGCCTTTCATTGTCACCAGGCTCGGGCTTGGTTGAGGAGCTGGAGTTGGCTTAACGTCACTCAGCTTTGAGCCAGGATGCTGAATTGAGGGTGGAGCCTCCTCTTTGGCTGTCTTGTGGGTGTCCTGTGAGGGCTGGGGTGGCAGAGGAGAGTGCCTAGTGAGGGACGGGGTTTCCAATTTGGGAATGCGAAGGGGAGTATGGGGTGAAGGAGAGTGCTCAACAAGGGATGGGGTCTCCATCTTGGGGATGCGAAGGGGAGACTGAGCTTGAGTCTGGGGCGAGGGAGGTGGGTTTTCCTCTTTAGGCATGCGTAGAGTGGACTGTGTGCTGCTTGAAGGTCTGTGGGAGTGGCTGAAATGGGCAATCAACGCTTACTGAGAGGCAGTGAGCCAGTTGTCTCGGGTGTAGGCGTTCTTGTTCCTGGAGGAACGCCTGGGCTTGCCATGGTCCCGTGGCATGATGAGAACGAGGGAGGTAGGGCAATTGTGGTCGGGAGAGATACAAAGGACGCGTAGGAGGCAAGCAAAGAGGCTAGGAGGGTCGAGCAGCACTGTGCAGAGGAGGAGGCTTGCAAAAGACGAGTGAAAGTGCGCGCCTTGGCCAGGAGGGTCGGTTATAACGCCGATGGGAGCCATGGAAGCCATTGAAGGTTGACGGGACTGGTTCAGTCTCCAAGTACCAGTGGCCTGGCTGGAACGCGCATCCGTGAGCTCCTCCAGGCGCACTGAATTAATCTTCCTTATGGTGAACACCATGGGGAATTAATAGCGTCGGGGTGGCAACTTGGGGTATTAATTCTCCCCGCCAGCGATGCCTGCCACCTGTCTCCCTCCTTTATCCAAATGTCACCCCATCCAGGTAAATTACACATAATATTAATACAACTTAGTTTTTTTTTTTCTTAATTTACGTTAAAAGGATTCTCCAAAATATTTATTAAAAATGAAAACATACTCCCTAAGTTTTACCTCAAATTAAATTAAAAGTGAAACTCCAAAATATTTATTAAAAATGAAAACATACTATTTTACCTCACATTAAAAGTGAAACTCCAAAATATTTATTAAAAATGAAAACATACTCCCTACGTTTTACCTCAAATTAAAAGTACACTAATACACTAATACCACCAAAGTTTGAAGTTAACCCAAACTTCTCACCATCACGAAATGTATGGAAGATTATTAAGAATTACACAGGACAAATATTAATAATTAATTAATGAAATGCATGGAAGACTATTATTGTAATTGCTAAAGAGGCTGTTATCTCTGTGATGAAGCCCTTACTCTCTCAATTGTCATGTATGTGGGACTATCAACACAACGCGAATAGTTATTGATGAAATCCATGAGAAGCGTGGTTATGTGTGTGATGTAGGGGCTTCCACCAGGGCTATGTCTACATTTCTGGGTGGCAGGCACCATATGTGGCCACACTCATTCCTCTTTCCCCAGTCCCACACCATATGCATCGATTCCAACACGAATTTCCCCCTTCGAACCATTCTTCTGCAGTAATGTAATGTTATGGTTGTATCGCCTATCGGTTTGCAGTGACCCCCCATGCACACCACCTCCAATGCGTCGTCCTCCTCTTCTTCGATGCCCATCCCCCTTCCTTCTTCTTCATTATTGTTATTATCTTCGATTGGGATTAAGCAGAAGCAGCATCGGCAGGAGGAACTGGTACGGATGTGGAGGAGGAAGAATAACAACATCGTTCACAGAATTTTCAGTCGTCAAATCTCTACTTCGCCTCCCAACACTCATGTACAGTACATTAGACTTTTCTCTTCTCTTTAAATTTCTGTCTTCTGTATTTCAATTATCCCAAGTTCGAACCGTAGAAAAAGTTACCTTCTTTTTGTAAAAAGGTTCATTGAATTTGAAAACCCTAGCTGCCGAGTCTGTTACTATGTAGCATGGGCTCTTGCCTTCACTCCAATGTTAACATAGCTAAATCTTTCTGTGTGATGCCTTGTGTGCTGTTTTTCACTTGTGGTTCAACATACTACAGCGGCATCCCCCTATGTTGGAATATCGTTCCACATTAATACCCCCTCTAGACTGCACGGGGAGGGAGAGGATAACTAAAGTAGAACATGCCAAAAAACTGTGAGGGACTGAACTTACTCATAATGCCAGCAGGGAGCATATGATACGTGGCCACCTATCGAGAATATTTATCCTCTGCCTATTTCCCTTCAATCTGTGCATTGAACTTAGCTGTCTGTATTTAACTTTCATGTAATTTGTAGTTCAATGGTTTATCTAGGCATGATATTGCGGGTCTTGATACATTTCCATCAAGAGTAGCATGGCATCCTGAGCTTCACAGGGGAGTGATCAATTTTCCTGTAATCTTAAAAAAACACAGTAATTACAGCAGCCCTAGCCTCTGCCTATGTTCTGTGCATTCAACCAAACTAGGGAAATTGAACTTATTCTCATTCGTTGAGACTCTAAAACACTAACCCTTCTCTACCACTATCAGGCGCGGACTCTGCATGCATTACGATGAGAATCGTTTTGTAATTCCTTTTTGGAGATAAATATTTTTTCCTTATCCTTCGAAAGAGAAAAGACATGAAGTAGTCCATTCCAAAATACCGAATTTTAAACTTTGGATTGGAGTGCATGCAAATTTTGAGACTTTAGTACATTATTCATCAACAACGCAATGTACATGTGTCGTTTACAAATTCCAAACTGTTAGAGTAGTTACTAGTAATGTATCTAGGTCCACATTAAATGCACCATTGTGGCCAGCACACAAAATTGTGAAGACTCTTCTAGAATACAGGCATAGTGCGAAAGCTCTCAGATGACTGATACCTAGAAACATCTATTATGAGTCTTCTAGACAATTCTGTCCACCGACAAAAATATGTAACATGTAAATTGCAGCTATAAATACAAATCCAGGAAGAGTGTTTTGTGTGTGGCTTTGAGTTGTAATTCCAGTGTTCTTCTCTCGTGTTAATATTTTATCACAAAGTCTTGCAGTTTGTGAAAAATCCAAGGCTAGGTGACGGAAGTCCTTATGATCTCAATTAAACAAGTAAATTGCTGAATTTAATTAATGCTGAAATTAAATTTCAGACCATAGCATCAATCACACAATAGTTGGAAATCAAATAGTGGAATAAGTGCTACGGAAGTTTGCTTCCCGCTGAACTAGGATATCATCGCCGATCCCAAGCGAAAGCAACACCTTGAGGTGCTCTTCCTGTATGCTGCATTGCCTACCCAATTTGAGTCTGAATACCCTTGCACCTTCACTTCGCCATCTCCAAGATATCTTAGACCATACTTGATTGTACCCCTCAAATACTTGAGCACATGTTTTGTTGCTACCCAATGCTCCTTCCTTGGCTCCACTATGAATTGACTCAAGGTGTTCATTGCAAAACATACATGGGACTCCTTCCCGCTTACTTCAAAGCCCTGAGGCTGCTCTATGTACATCTCTTCCTCAATGATCCTATTAAGGAAAGTTGTCTTCACATCCATTTGATGTATCCTCCATCCCATAAATGAAACCAAGGACATAACCGCTTTAATGGAAGTGTACCTGGCAATTGGAGCAAAAGTCTTCTCGTAGTCCACTCCCTCTCTCTGGGAGAACCCTATTGCCACAAACTTTGCTTTGAACTTCTCAATGTTGTCATCTGAAACATGCTTGATCTTGTAGAGCCACTTGGAACTCACTACTGATTTCTCCTCCGGTCTTGGCACTACGTCCCAAACATCATTCTTCATGATGGAGGTGTACTCCACCACGACATCCCACCATCCTTGTTGGTCTGCTGCTTCTTGAAAGATCGAAATCTAGAATGCTACTCAATAATGTCATGAAGTTTGGAAACTTCTTCAGAGGTCTTCTCTCTCGAAACATGCTTCTAGGAGTCTTAACACGCTCTTGAGCATCCCTCAATGTCTGAGTCAACCATCGAGGTCTCCTGACATAAGTGCAAGGGGCTATTGTCTCCCTCTCTTCACCTGAATGCTACTGTACTACTTTGGAAATCATTGGTGATATAGGGTCAACCTTTGGAGCTTCTTGCTCCTCATCTATATCATTGGAATAGGCTCATGGGATTTCCTGGATGCAAAGTCTTTCTCAAACTTTACATCCCTGTTCACTACTGTCTTCCTCTGTTCTAGAATATAGACCCTGTAAGCCTTTGAAGTCTCACTAAGCTTGCTGCTTGGGAAAGAAGCCCTGGCATGCTTGCTAAGCATGCACCCTCTACATACACCATGCTGCTCAATACTGAACTCTAGAAGACCTGTGACTATCTCCCTCAGAATAGGCAATGCCTTGTGATGTAGGTGCCCCATCCTCTTGTGCCACAACTTGCACAAGCTGTCACTGTTAGCACCAGGGCTTGAATAAGTTCAACCAACAACTTGTACAAATTACCTTCTCTAACCCCTATTACTTGAGTTGTAATTGGGCTAGATTCCTTCTGCCCGACGAGGATGTGCTATTTCTTAAATTCCACTGCAAAGCCCTTATCCTCCATAATCAAAATTGAAAGCAAGTTCTTCATGAGACTTGGTACAAACAAGACATCGTCAAAATCTAAAGACTTACCTGGCTCTAGTTGGAAGGTTCTCTTTACCATCCTTCTTGCTAGCCGTTGACTCCATCCGAGTCTTCTCTTGGATACAGTCATCCCATAGCCTCTCAAAGGTTCTCCCAAGCACAAATACCTTTGAAAAATGGTTCCCATGAAACTGGGAATCCATTCAGTGCCATGTCACTAGCTCTTCATTTGCAACCTTCTCCCCAACTGCTGTAAGCTGATCACGAACCCGTGTGACTTTCATAAGGTAACTGATGATTGAGTCTGAGCTGGTCATCACTATGGATTTGAGTTTATTCCGAAATATCATCTTCCTGTTTATGTTCTCACTCTAGTAGAGACTTACTAGGGCATTGAACATCTTCTTTGTTGAGAAATATAGCTCGGATAGGAATTTCTTGCACAGGCTTCAGTATGAACGTACAATAAATGGTTCGAGATATTTCGTAGTTGAACTTTTGTCTTCTAGAACAAAGTCATAGTTGATGGCTTTTGTCTTGTAGCACAAAGTCATATTTAATGGCTTTTGTCTTGTAGCACAAAGTCATAGTTGATGGCTTTTGTCTTGTAGTGCACAAGTCAAGAAGACATTCAAATTGTCTTCCTCCACTACAGTAGTAGTGTTGCATTTAAGTTATCGAGTTTGTATTCGATTTGAATTCTGTATTAGGTGGTTGGACCCCTCCTATAACTGCAACCTTTGAGTGTGAGGAAAATACACAGATTGAGTGAGTGATATCTCAAGGATTGCGTGAAGAGAATTTCATCCAAGTGTGAGTGGGTAGGGTCAAATGAAGGAGCAAAGGGGCAACAAGGGAGATAACAACTAGGTAGGCTAGGCTATTTGCTGCATTGCATTTTCCTCAGATGGGCCATTATCCTAGGACAAGAGCCTAAGGATTTTATCAATAAAATAATCACAAATATGGTTTTCCCTTCGGGGCTTTTTCTAGGGGTATTTACCCAGAAATCTTTGTGCAAATGTGTTTGGTTTCAATTTTATTTGCTTTTGTTGTTCATTTTCTAGCTATTTGTGTGATTAATGCTATGGTCTGAAATTTATTTTTGCAATAATTAAATTCAACAATCTACTTGTTCGATTGAGATCATAAGGACTCTAGTCACCCAGGGCTGTGAAAATTTACATGGTATTAGAGCTTCTCTAATTAAAAGATTGAAGAGTAGCAGTTTGTGTGCATATTAGAGATGGCATCAACTAGCCTCATGTAATATCCCTGAACCAGCTAGTCTAGGAAATGCTGCTAATTTGCTATGTCTGATGTCTGATCTGATACACTGGGGGTTTTTGGATGCATTTAAGCTGCGGGTTTTAACATGCTTGGTGATTTTCGCATGTGTGTATAGATAAATAAGTGTTTACAACATATGAATAAGAATACAAATAGTAAATGACACAATAGACTGCAAATCATATATTATGATATTTTTGCGGATTACAATGCAGTATGCGGCTGAATAAAATAAATCTCTCGGCTAGATCAGAGACAAAAGGATCTTAGTCGGAATACAAGAAGCAAACTAAAACAATGATACTCGGTAATAGAAGAAAGCTGCTGGATCAATGGATGAGCTATAGGATCTGCTGCAAGCTATGACAACTCATACGACAACTGTTGCAAGTCTGGAAAGTTCACCCTAGTGGCTAAACTCCTTGGATCTTCCTAGAAGCTGTCTCAAACAGTGCGCCTTGACCTCATGCACACTCTCGGTAGTTGACCAACTGAAGATCGACCCGCTGACGATCTGTAAGGATCTTGGATGCATTCCCCTGGGGAAATGTGCCCCAACTGTCGCTGGAAACTGCGCCCTAGTGATTCCTCTGTCGGAATCGGCTAATAAGGGTCTCAAACTGAGCGCCCTAGGCTACTCAGAAATGGGTTAGAAGGATTTCCCTGGATCTGATCTGATGATCTCTCGGGAATCCCAAATGTGTCCTCCCCAACTGTTGCACCCTCAATGGCTGAGTAATGCGCCCGAGATGATTTCTCTGTCAGAATCTGATGGGAAACCAGGAAATAGATGCGCCTCGCCCTCTCAATTGGGTTGGAAGGGAATCCCTGGATTTTCCCTGGCTGGGACAAGTCGACTCACTAAGTCTCCTCAGAAGTTGCGCCCTCATCCCGAATAAGTGCGCCCTTGCTGCTGCAACCTGTGTAACTGCTGCTAAAGATCGATGGAGGATCTGTGTGATCTCCCCGATAACTAGGGTGTGTCTCTCAACACCGAAATCAACCACTGGGTGTATTCCTCCTGGAATCCACAGAGCTCTCTCTCTCTCGAGATGCGCCTCTCTCCTCACTGACAAGTCAAATTCTTCATAATGATGAATTAGGTCGCTTTACCCTTTTCTTATAGTTGCTCGAAACCCTAATTCGTTGTTGACCTGTTTTTAGCTTATCTGTTCTATTTTTGGCTCACTTTGACTTAAAAGCGCTTTTAGTCACTTTTAGCTCAATGTCACTTTCGAATTATAACACCCTTGACTGAAGTGACCTCTAGTAACCCTGTTTACCTGTATGGCCCTGGCTATAGTCTAACGGGGTTGTTTAGACCACTAAGCCTCCTATCTGGAGCTCCTATTTGGAAAGGGACATTACAGTCCACCCTTCTCGAAATTGCTTGTCCTCAAGCCTCAAGCAATACCAATCTAGGGTGCTGCAACATCTGCTCGCTCTCCCAAGTAGCATCCTCTACTGGAAGCCCTCTCTATCTGATCAGACACTCTCTGATGACCCTGCTCCTCAGTTTTTGCACTCGGAACTCCAGTACCTCCTCCGGAACCAACTCCAACTGTCCCTCCTCATCCAATGGGGGGCGCTCCTCTGATGTGCTGATGAATTGTCGCACAACCTTCTTCAGGCAAGACATGTGGAACACCTTATGAATCCTGCTCCCCTCTGGAAGCTCTAGCTCATAAGTAACCTCGCCTACCCGACGCATGATCCTGTAAGGTCCATAAAATCTAGGCTTGAGCTTCTCGGCCCCGCTCTTCTTCAAAGATGAATGTCTGTAGGGTTGGAGTCTCAGGAAAACCAAGTCCCCAACCTCAAAGCTGCGCTCTATCCTGTGCTTGTCCGCACTCATCTTCTGTCGATTCTGCGATGTCTGCAGGTTTTCTTTCAATAACTTGAGAATCTCTCGACTCTTGGTGATCCAATCTTGGCTTTGGGAGCTCTTCTCTCCCCGAAAACGAAGCCTATCAAAGTGGGAGAATCATAACCGTATAATGCTCGGAAGGGTGTCATGCCAATGGACATGTGGAAGGTGGTGTTGTAACAATGCTATCCTAGATGTAGCCACCTGACCCATGTTTTTTGTTGTCCACTCACATAGTTTCTCAAATACCCCTCAACCCACTTGTTGACTATCTCGGTCTGCCCATTTGTCTGAGGGTGATAGCTGGTGCTGGGTGTCAAATCTGTCCCCACCAGAATGTACCAACAAACCGATTGTCCCTGTCACTGACGATGATCCTCGACAACCCATGCAGCCTGAGGACCTCCCTGAAGAATAACTCGACCACCGGAATTGTGCTTTAATTTGTCGGTATGGCATAGAAGTGAGCAAACTTGGTCAATTTGTCGACCACCACATAGTTGCAGTCCTTACCCTAAACCTTGGGTAGGCTTGTGATGAAGTCCATCGATATGCTCTCCCATTTTTGCTTCGGAATGGGAAGTGGATGAAGTAGTCCTGCTGGAAGCGTATGCTCTGACTTGTTCTGTTGACAAGTCACACACTCTCTGATGTACCTCATAACATTCTGCTTGAGGCCCTTCCATGAGAACCTCTCTCTGATTTGTCTCTAGGTTTTGAAAAACCCCTGATGGCCTGCCAATGGTGAATCATGAACTGTTGCTAGGATCTTCTTCTTGAGCCCTGAACCTGACACTAAGTAGACTCTGTCCTTATAGAATATGACATCGTCAATGACCCTGTACCTGTCATCCTGAACTTGTCCATCCAAAACCTCACAAGCGAACTTGTTCTTGGAATATTCCATTAACAAATGGGATTTCCAATCCGCTGAAACCTCCATCAAAGAAAATGCCACAGGTCTCCTAGACAATGCATCGACCACAATGTTCTTCTTCCCCTTGACATACTCTATGTCGAAATCGAAGGCCTGCACCTTCGTCACCCATTTCTGTTGGCGCTCACTGAGATCCTTTTGCTCAAGGAAATACTTTAAGCTGTCGTGATCTGTTTTGACCATGAATTTGCTGCCCACCAAATATTGTCTGAATTTGGTCAAGGCATGCATGATTGCCAGCATTTCCTTGTCATAAATAGAGTACAGTCTCTTGGGTTGACTGAGTTTCTTGCTTTCGAACACAATGGGGTGTCCTCCCTGCATCAAAATTGTGTCGATACCCTCGCCGGACACATCACACTCTAATACAAACGGTAAAGTGAAGTCCGGTAATGCTAACACTAGACAAGTGCCCATGACTTCCTTCATGTGATCAAAGGCTTTCTGTGACTTATCGGTCCAAATGAAAGCCCCATGTTTGGTGAGATCTGTAAGTGGTGCTCCAAGTTGAGAAAAACCCCTGAAAAATCGCCTGTAATAGCTGCATAGCCCAAAGAAGCTTCTCAACTCTGTCACATTCGTAGGCGTTGGCCAATCTAGAATGGCCGTGATCTTCTTCTGGTGCACCTGTACCCCTTGTGCACTGATAATGTGGCCTAAGTAAAGTAGTTCTGTCACACCGAACTCACACTTGGACTCTTTGGCGTATAGTGATTGTGTCTCCATGATGCTTAGTACCTCATCCAAGTGCCTCATATGCTCTTGCCATGTCTTGCTATAGACCAAGATGTCGTTGAAAAATACCAAGACTGATTTCCTCAACTGATCCCTGAATATGTGGTTCATGCAAGACTGAAATGTAGTCGGTGCATTGGTTAGCCCAAATGGCATAACCAGGAACTCAAAATGACTGAAGTGGCATCGGAATGTTGTCTTCTCTATGTCCTGCTCTCTAATGCCAATCTGATGATATCCAGAGCGTAGATCAATCTTTGAGAAGAAAACTGTCCCATGCAATTCATCCATCAACTCATCGATGCAAGGGATAAGATACCGGTTCTTGATGGTTTTCTTGTTCAAGAACCAGTATCCTATCTCACCCTTGAACAAGAAAACTGTCAAGAACCGATATTCTATCCCTTGCATCGATGAGTTGATGGATGAACTACAAGCTGGACACGGTTTCCTTAATTACTTTCTCTATCTCATCCTTGAACCTCCTAGGATGACGATAGGGTTTGCCCCCTCCTCCAACTCAATGGTGTGCTCAAACCCCTTGTTAGGTGGTCTCCCTAGTGGAATTGAACCAAAAACCTGTTGATGCCGTCCCAACAAGTTCTCGGTCTCTGTTTGATACTGCTGTCGACCCTCTGCATAGTGATCAAGCACTCCGCGACATATGCTACCTCCCCATGCTTGAAGATCCTCTCCATCCTCTTGGCCGACACTGTCCTGGGTGACCCTGTCGACATGCCCCTTAGTGCAATCCTCTTCCCCTCACTGTCTCTGAACCCCATCTCTAAGGTTTGGTAGTTGGTGGTGATTTTGTCCAATGTGATCAACCACTGGACTCCCAACACCACATCTATGTCAGATAGGTCAACTACATAAAATGTGTCTCTCACGATGTAGTTACCTAACTTTATCTCCAAGTCCAGAACTCTGTCTAGAAACTCCACTGTGTGGCCATCTGCTACTGCAACATCAAACCCCTCAAACTCCTTTGTCTGAAGTGCTCTCCTCGATACCAATGAAGCATCAATGAAGTTGTGGGTGGCCCCATCATCTATTAGGGCGATTGCCCACTGTCCCTGAATAGTCTCTCTGATCCAGAGGGTGTCATACCTGGGAACACCAGAAAGGTTCACTATGACTCCTCCCTTTGCTGGTTTCCGTTTGCTAACCTGCTCAGGAGGCTGTGGTACTACCGGTGGGTGGGTCCCTATCGGTGTCGGTGGTCTACGGGAAGGCTACTCCTCTGCCTACGATGGCTCCTCCTCTGAGCTAGTGGATCCACTGTCCTGCTCCTCCTCCTCACTATCCACACTGTCTGCTGCCAACTCAATATAATGGATCTCTCCCTTGTCCATGCACCTGTGGCCTGGGACCCAAGGGTCCTTGCAGGTGAAGCAAATCTTCTTCCGCATAAGCTCTCGCCTCGTCTCATCATCCAACTTCTCCTTGCTCTTCCACTGTCTCTGGAATGGCTTCCTGTCTTAGTCTCTTTGTGGTACAAAGGGTTTGGAAAAGGGTTTAGTCTTTGGCGTTGAGTCTGCCAAATCTCAAGTGCGTAAGATGGCATCCCGCAAGGTGTGAGGCCTGTATGCTTTCACCCATCCTCTCAAGGGTTCTGTGAGCCCCTCTGTGAATAACATAATCAACCTACGCTCTGAGATATCTGTCATTGCCATTGCCACCTGCTGAAACTCTGTGATGAATGCCTCTGCTCTGCTAGTTTGTCTCAACTGGGCTAGATCTCTGAAATGGATCTTTGGATCCCTCCTGTCAAACCTGTCCATGAGTCTCTCTGTGAACTCCCTATAGGAAGTGATGCGACTGTGACCCAACGTCACCAGTCCATGATGCCACCACTCGTGTGCCTCACCCTCCAAGTTTAGGGTAGCGAAACTGATGGCCTCCGTCTCAGTCATCTGGTTGAGCTTGTAGTACATGTCTAGCTTTTGTATCCAAGCTCTGGCAGTGCATTTGGACGATTCGTCAAAAGAAGGTATGGTGAGTTTACCAACTTTTCGAATGAAATCTAGGTTATGACCCTGTTGTTGTTGCTGTCCTCCTCTCTGAGGCTCTCTGGGGCCGTTCCTGAGTCTGAGTCCATAGTACTCGACCAGGGTCATGTCCTGATGGAAGTCACAGCCCAATGCTGCATACTCCCTCCTGTACTCTGCAATGTCCTCTGCCTAAGTGGGCAATCTCTATGCTATCGGCTGTTGTGCTGCTGCTGGGGGTGCCCTATGGAAACTGGGGAACAATGGCATGGGAATCCTACTCGAAGAGGTGTATGTGCAAGGAAGTGACTGGGGTCTACTGCT
>ML786798.1:165287-175857 GCA_009831015.1 Picea engelmannii | reverse complement strand
AGAGAGAGATTTCAAACGAAGCAAACCACGAGAGAGACTTGGATATATGGCGTTGATGACCCAACTCATTGATGCTAAGCCTTCCAGTTATGAGAGTGCTGCACTACATAAGGTGTGGCAGGAGGCCATGATGGAGGAATATGCTTCCATTATGAAAAATGATGTATGGGAGGTAATTTCGAGGCCCGAGGACAAAAAGGTGGTTGGATCCAAGTGGAACTACAAAGTTAAGCATGCAGCAGATGGAAGTGTGGACAAGTACAAAGCCTGCTTTGTGGCCAAGGGGTTTTCACAGTGAGAGGGAGTTGACTATGAGGAGACTTTCGCTCTTATGGCTAGGTATTCTTCAATTCGAGCAGTGATTTCATTGGCAGCAGAGAAGGGCTGGCGTGTTTATCAGATGGACGTGAAGATCGCCTTCCTCTATGGAGTAGTAGAGAATGGGGTATATGTTGAGCAGCCTGAGGGATTTGAGGTTGACAACAGAGAGACGCAGGTGTGCAAACTAAGGAGAGCCTTGTATGGGCTCAAGCAGGCACCTCGGGCATGGTACTTGAGGATTGACAGCTACTTGAGAGAGATGGGCTTCCAGGGAAGTGAGGCAGATCCAAACTTGTATCTTCTTGCAGGGGAGAAGCCTCTTGTACTGGTACTATATGTAGATGACCTATTTCTCACTGGAGATGAGCAACTGATAGTAGATTGCAAGGTCAACCTTGCAACATAATTTTAAATGAAAGACCTTGGGTTGATGCACTATTTTCTGGGGTTGGAGGTCTGACAGATGGATGGGCGTTTCTTCCTTGGACAAGGGAAGTATGCAGTAGAGATATTGCGCAGGTTCAGTATGATGGATTGTAGGCCCATGTCTACACCTCTAGTCACAAATTGGAGGAAGATTGATGCATCAGATTCGAAGACAGTAGACCCCGCTGTCTATCATTAGTTGATTGGATCGCTCATGTATCTGGTCAATACTCGGCTAGATATCAACTTTATAGTAAACTCTTTGAGTCAGTTCATGGTGGACCCTTGAAGAGTACATTGGATTGCTACAAAGCATGTGCTTCACTATCTTAGAGGAACAGTGGAGTACAGACTATTGTATGAGCGCAGTGGTGGAGTGACATTAGCAGGCTTTACAGATGCTGATTGGGTAGGATGTGCAGAGGACAGGAAGAGTACTTTGGGTTGTTGTTTCAACATTTGGATTGGGCATCATTTCCTGGTTCAACAGGAAACAAAGATCATTGGCATTGAGCTCTGTTGAGGCAGAGTACATGGTAGCGAGTTTGGCAGCATGTGAGGCACTGTGGTTGAGGAGGTTACTTTTGGGCTTGTTCAGGCAGGAGCTAGAAGCTACTGTGATTCACTGTGACAACCAGAGTTGCATCAAGCTCTCTGACAATCCGGTATTTCATGATCGTAGCAAACACATCGATATCAGGTATCACTTTATCCAGGATTGTGTACAGAGAGGAGCCGTGAGGCTTGATTACATACAAACTGATGAGTAGATGGTAGACATCTTTACCAAGGCATTGAGCAAACAAAAGTTTGAGAAGTTCAAAGATCAGATGGGGTTGAGACAGAATCCCTTCCTCGCTAAGAGGGAGTGTTGAAATTGGAGCAAGGAAGGTCTTCCATCATCATTATAGCGTCCTAGCATGATGGAGGACAATGAAACTTAGGCTGAGTTGATTAATTAAATGTTTTCCTAAGTCTAACTTAGGAAAAGAACTGCTGATGTGTTATAATCTTTAGTTTACTTTATTGAGTACTTTTTTCTAAAGTTAAAGTAAAAAATAATTTAAGTTCTGGTCTTTTAATCTTGACCATTGATCTCATCATGAGGATGAGGGTTGATCTCAGCCCTCCATCCTTTTGGAGGTTAGGGTTTTACTTGCTCAATGAAGAATAAAGAGATTGACTGGGCTAAGGGGGCGCACAAGCAAAAGAGAGATCGATTGCAGATTCGCAGGTGTGAGTTTTGCAGGACTGAGGAGAGTCTAGCAGGTGGATCGACTCATCTCTTCACCAAATCACAGAGGCTAAGCTTCAGATCTGGCAGGGCTGTACAGAGTGACGCAAGAGGGCCGTACAGAGTGACACAGGGGTGACGCAAGAGGGCTGTACAATCACGCAGAGGCTCATCTTCTAGCTGCTGTTTTGTTCCGGTTCTGTTTTGGAGGGTCTAGAGAGGCCGTATGATTTTGTTGGAGAGGGTTTTGCTGAAGTTATTCAGCTGTTGGCAGAGGCCGATTTACTTTGTAAGAATTCTCTATATTTTCCTGCCCAGAAATAAGAAAATCCTCAGATCTGCTGCACCGGTTTTCCCACCTTGGGTTTTTCCGGGGACTATTGTCCAAAAATAAGTGTCTACATATGATGTGATTGCTGTCTTCTTTACTTTCAGTTCCTGGTAATTTTATTTCTGCTGTGTATTTAATTTATTATGAAGAAAACCCTGAATAATCAGTTAAAAGTAAATTTGATTGGTTTAAAGTGAACTGGGTTTTAGAAATGCTCACATATTTACTGAAGAAATATCCAACATAAGAAGGACAATAGACAGAAATCCATATAGGACAAATAAATAATTGAATAAGAATATGAATGAATGATATGACTTACAATGATGAGTGGCCTTGGTGTTTATAGGCCTCAAGGTGACCTTTCACGTAAAGCTATGTCTTTATGTGATGCACCTTTGAATAATTAATATCCTAAGTTATATAGTTTAGGTATATATATTTATAAATAATATTTATCTTTATATACATAACACCCTTCCGAACAGCCAATATTAAAACCAGTTTAAGAGCCATTAGTTCTGCCTTATTGTTTGTGCATGGTTCAAGTCCAGCTTTGAATCTAGAGAAATAGTTAAGCAGTAAACTTTAAAGTTTCAATATAGATGGTTTTCAATACTAATCCAGTAGGACTCAAGACAAATGCTTCTAATCATGTCTAGCACAATGGTTTTTGTACCTCTGATTATGATTGCACACTTAAAGACTCAAACCAGGGTCTTTGGTGAGGTACTCACTTTCCAATATGAATAGAACTTGCATCTATTGGAGAATACCATCAACAAAATAATTTGGAATGATGCAAGTCTGCTTAAGATTAATATAGGATGCTAATAGATAAGGTTTGAGAGGGGTAATAACTATTGTTCTAATTTTCTTGTGGTCTGTAAATTGTTCAATAAGAAATATTGGTATATTATTTGTTGATATTAGTTCAGTCTTTAGTTTGTAGGACAGCAGGGTAATTTGTTCGTATCATGGCATTTGAGCTCCAGGGTGCAAAGTGTTATAGAGAGCTTACTAAATCAGGAAGGCTGCTCAATGTTCAGATACATGCCTGCATAAAACAAAAGAAGCGATTCTTGTAAGATATTCTCTGGAGATTATTTATGCACCAAGGGAACAAAAATACGAAGAAAAAGCTTCAGATTTCAAGAGATATTTGGCGGTTGCTTGAAAAAAAATTCTAAAATATACCCAGTTGGGAAAGAAAAGAGCTTCAAGAACAGCTTCACATAAAGACATTGAATAATATCATCTTTTAATAGAATTGAAATTTCTATGTACCCCATATAATGGAAGCATCAGTACCCCATATATTTAAGTTGGGGTCATTCCACAAAGCTTGTACAGTTTAGTAAAGAGATTTGTCTGAACTATAGCCATATAACAATTCATTATTAGTTCCATCAAGTTAAGCAGATGTGAGATATCAATAAAGAAGAACGTTGATTGCCACCTATGATAAAATGATTATCACCTACAAACCTATTGTAAATTCGAAGGTACTTGGATATGGCTAAGTCTTTGTGGAATTCATTTTGTGTTGTTCTGACATAGTACTGTCCTTTAGTGTAGTGACCAAGGGGAATTTGGCATTCATTTAGGTGGGAAAGCGATACAATGCTTTTGAAGAACTGCAGAAGAGAATATGCATAACACCTGCTCTAGCATTTCCAAACCTCTAACTTCCATTTGAGATTGAGGCAGATGCTTCAAGTATGCATTAGGTGAAAATGCTGACGGAACAAGAAAGACTGGTTGCATTTCATCCTGAAGTGTTTTCCAATGCAGTTTTATATGGCAAGGATATGTACTCCATAGGGAAAGCTGTTAAACCTTCATGATATTATTTACTTGGCAAAGAAAATATGGTGTATACAGTCTACAAACCATTTGACTGCCGATAAATGCAATCTGAGCTACAAAATATCATTCACTTGGAGTGGGTTACCTGCTTGCATTAGTTCAACTTGGGGATCCAGAATAATAACAACTGCAAAACAAATATGTAGGTTTTCTCGCAAGATCTCCACTGTAGCGTGCATGGACCTGTCTCCCTTGGCTGTTAGGGTACCCAGTTCAAATTTCTTTTTCAATTCCTCCAACGAACTTGCCAATTAGTGAACTGTTTTGGCTTCCGAAGGCAATAGGCAATTTGCTAATGCATACCATGGCAGAATTCAATGCAAAAGCGATTTAAACTTCTCACGTGGGAAATATAAAGCATGTGGAGGCACACAATGGTAAACCTTTCATGCGGGAAATACATAAAGCATGCTATTGCGGAAAACTAAAAGTACATGCGTACCACTATGGGAAATTTCCTAGCTTCCATTTATTACAAAAAAAACACACACATCATAGAGAATTTCCAATTAATTCATAAACATGCTTCTCAACAGATTTCTCATCACCATGTCCATTCCAATATAGAATTCATGCAATAACACATTACTGAAAATTAATGGATGGGAATATGAACAAAATGGAATAGACAGATAATGCGATCATTTCATTTACTCATTTGCATGCTAATATTTACTAATATGCATAGGCACCATTCATCTTAAAAATTCACTATAACTATAACAAATTTTTACCATTCATTGCAGAACAGAGATAAATAACACATATCAGGAAAGACACTTATCTTTTTTGGGAAATTGACCTCAAAACGATTGATTCACTGCCTAACAACAGGCATTTTCTGTAAATGCCACCCCTAAGCTGGGCTATGAGATCACAAGGGCAAAGGAAGCATCTATGGGGCTCTAATATCTCTCAATTCAACCCACAGTGATCATGAACTCAGACAAAACCAGACACCTACCACCATGTCTTTCAAGAAGACTCCCCAGGCATCTCAGCCATCCATTATCTTGCCTTGATCTTCTTCCTTTCAACCATACACAACACAAGGTCAGGCCTTTCCCTTATCTTCTAAACAGTCCCTCGAGAAACCCTTCCTCTCCAGTTCTCTAGTGCAGACAGGAAGAATTTGTTCCACTCACTGTCCTCTGGGAATCTTGCCTAGTCTCTTTGGTCATTAACAACCGTGTATTTTATGCAACAAATCGTAATCATGGATTTGGAATAATTCCTTATCCCTAACAACCATGCCTCAACCTCTTGTCTAGATTTATTCTCACTATTAAAGATGAGTGGTTTCACTTTACAAACTCTTCTGGTAGGCTGTCTGATGGTCTCTCTATCAGCTCTTAGGGTTACTCCGAAAGTGTTTTTACACCTTGCTAAGAGAGCGTATATCTCCTAGCCCCTTGGCAATGCTTCATGGACATATAGATGGCTTAGTTTGGGTGGATGCTTGACCTTGGTTAGAGAGCTGGCATGACACCCTTATCTAGGAGGTTGTTACTCTAATTGGCATGTTGATTAACCCATTGGAATTTGGGTGCACGCAATGGGGGAGTCGGTTGCTCAATCAGGGGAGGTACTTACCTATAGTAGGAGGAGCACTGGGCACTTGGAGGAGGGCACTTAGCCTTTGGAGCTTGGGACCATGTGATATATACCTTGGAGGTTAGACACTTGAATTGAGGATGCTTGGGTTGAGAAGCATACTTCATGGAGGTTAGTGATGGACTCGGACACATATGTTGAGGAGGAGCATTAGAGCCTTTTGACCACATTGGCACACATGAGAGTAGCATTGGACAGATGAGAGGGTGTGCCACATACAATTAGAGGAGCACCTTTCTAAAGAACACTTGGACAACAAACCACCGTGGAAGAGGGAGTGTTGGACTAACAACTTGTTGGAGAGCGCACCATCTTAGAGGAGGGGTGTTGAGCCCAATGAGGATCATGCTTGAAGGGCATTTCACTTTGGGGGTTGGATGAACCCTAGTTTTACACATGTACATCCTTGTATTGTGGAGTGCTCCATGTGGGGTTGCCTTGTTGCTTGTATGGACACTTGCCCTTATTTTATATTAGCCTCCCTCACCTACTTCCATATATAAGGGAGAAGAGAGTTCTTGTATTGATTATCATCATTGTACTCTTCTTTGTACTTGCCTTGGAGATGTTAGGGATCATGAGGAAACCCTAGGAACTACACTACGATTCATGAGGAAACCCTAGGAGAAGATAAGGAGAGATAGATATCTTGGATTTTCTTGGAGAGATTGCTCTTGTGAGATGTTAGGGTTTTCTCTTATGATGCTAGGGTTTGAGCTATGCCCGAGAGAAGAACATGACGTTGGAGGTGATGATGGTTCTTGTGGCTCTTGTTGTAGCACCAGTGTTTCTACCCTAGTAGAAGGCATGGAGAGTGGAGCTAATGACTTGCATGGTTTTGGAGTCTTGTTCTTTTGCGATGTAAGGCTAGGGCAAGATCATGGAGAGATGAGCTTGATGAGTCTTGAGCTTGGTGTGATGCCTTGTTTGGAAGAAGACTTGGTTATTGTATTCTTGATGTTCCATGGAGGTCTAGGTGCTTGAGTTGATGCAAGAGTTAAAGACCTAGGGTTTGAGGACTCAAACTCTAGGATGGCCATGTAGATTTGGAGGCTAGTGCTAGAGTTCTCTTGCCATGTAAACATGTGATTCAACACAACGAGGGTTTACAAACCCGAAGGAAGACAACTGTGTTAGTGTGGAGAGCTTGTCTGATGTAAGCTTGTTGGAGCCAAGGAGGACTTTCCGGTGTTGATGCTTGCTTGTTGTGAATCTTTGGTGGTGGCCAGGGCTTTCATGGTTGCCCTAGCTATGGTTTTGAAGAGCTCAAAGATTGTATCAATTTGTGATAAGCTGTATGTACATGTAATTCATTTATTCTCTCTCGCTCTCTCTATATATAAAGTTTCAAGCTGTCCAAAATTGCGTAATTGCAGATTTGATTTTCAGCTTGCATTGTCTTTTTGATTGGGTAATTTCCAACATTTGTTGATCACGCTGATTTGACATAACATAGGGCTGAAATTGTTAAGTGATTTAACATATAACTTGAAGATAATAGAGCATTTTGTGCTGTAAATCTCTTAGAATTAAAGTGATTTCAGATCTGGTTTATGTTTGGAAAAGTGTGCCCTTAGGGATGAAACTTGTTGGCATATGTTTGGTGTCTTTTCTCTTGGGATTCTTAGCATGTTGGGTTGAAGTGAGATGAAATATTGTCCACTGTTTTGTTAGTTTTAGCTCATGAGGTGTCTCAGCATAGGCCCATGTGTCCTGGGCATGCTGATGGGCACCTAAAATTGACCCAGATCAGCCTTTTTATTTTCATCTTAAGTTAGACTTAGGCTTGCAGCAGAAAATTCACATTTGAGTGGGAATGTGGGGCCCAAGGAGAGAGGGCACACCCCTGAAGGTGGCTGCTAGTGGAGTGTGGGTCCCTGTCCAAGGGGGGTGCACCTCCTAGTGGAGAGTGGGGTCCAGCAGCCCCAACTCTCAGCCATTAAGGCCAAGCCTTGGGACACTTGTCAAAGAGGATGGGAGGCTGCTAGGGAGATAAAAGGAGGCTGAGGGTGAGAGGACACAACACATTTTTTCTCATTTGTGAGGTTGAGCAAGTGAGAGGAAGAGGGAGCTTGGGCTAGTTTTGGGTTGAGGAAGAGAGGGGCAACTTGGGAGAAGTTGCACAGCAGGGTAAGGGCGATTTTTGGAGCTTGAGGCAGCAAGGAGGAGGCCATACCAGGTTACCAGCTTCAGGCCATACCAGAGCTAGATCGTACAATGCTAAAGGAGGGTGAGTTAGGGTCATATGGCCTCAACCAGAACAGCCAGAACTCGGCTGTACCTTCCAACAACAGTTTAGGCCAGTTTCAGGCCGTACGAACAGCAAGGAACATGCAGAGTTTGTGGCTGTACTGAGGCAGCTGTGTTGGCTGAGTTTGCTGGGTCAAACAGCCAAGGAAAATAGGCAGTACAGCCAAGGGAAAATTCTGTAAATTGCTGTAAGCAAATTTTGAGTTTAACTGCTGTAATTTATTCCTCTGAAAGCCCATAATAAAGCCCCCTCTTTTGCTGTTTTTTCTCCACACTGGGGTTCCAGGGTACTTTTGGTGTCTATGTGATTTTTATGCTTGGTTTACTGTATGTTTCCGCTGCAATTTTTCTTTTTTTATATTTCAGCTGTAGGTTTCTGCATAATTTCCAGAATTATATTAGCTAGTATAATTTCTGTGTTTCAGTAAATTACTGGCAGTAATCTCAGTGACTGAGATATAGGGGTAAATTCAACATGTTTGCTGTGATAAATTAATATTTCAGATCATCCCTAACGCTAAAGTTCACACGGACTAGATCCGGGAAACCTCTTTGTGAGGTGAAATTTCTGTTTTGTACTAAAAGTCAAAGAACACAGAAATATCTACGCTCTCTTTCTTGAGTGTCTTGTTATCACAGAATTTAGCACTTGTAATAAATATCAAGAGAGCTGAATACAGAACATAAGCCTTCACCAGATGCTAAACTTGCGTAACAATTGGAAGTAATTGCCACTGTCACCTAGCAAGTAAATATCAAGAGAGCTGAATACAGAACATAAGCCTTCACCAGATGCTAAACTTGTGTAACAATTGGAAGTAATTGCCACTGTCACCTAGCAAGTACTTCCCTCGTTGTAGTGATGGAAAGAGATCCAACACAAGGGGGGCTTTCCTTGTGACCTCAAGGGATCCTCTAGCAAACTAAAGGCAAGTCTACAGTCCCCTATATTGGTCACTTGATGAGATAGGCTAGGTCGAAGGCAAAAGCAAGGAGAAGACGAGACAATTGATCAATTGATTATGTGTGAAGTATTCAATGTTTCCCAACAATTATCAAGTTGAATCAATGTAAATTAATCCCTGGAACACTAACTATCAAATGAAAAGAGCTGTTGTAATGAAATTTGCAGCAAAAGTCAATGTTATACCAGCAAAGTATGTTTTATAACAGCAGCAAGAAATCAGCTCTTAAAATTCTCAAATAAATTCCCGAAATATAGTTCTTAATGAATAGAATAAGACCCAGTGTCAAACAATGATTTCAGCCATCTTAAACCATGACATTAAGTAAGTTATCAGCAATATGGCTAAGCCTTAATGGCTGCAACAAACTTTTATGAGGGCAGCAAGGAAACTTGCTTCAATCTAACTATACAACCATGAAGATTATGCCCAATATCAAGTAGAATTTTGTCAAGATGTTAGATAATGATTATATGCGCGAGTTGTTGTTAAAACTAGTCAATTAGATGCAAC
Source organism: Picea engelmannii (assembly GCA_009831015.1). NCBI lineage: Eukaryota > Viridiplantae > Streptophyta > Pinopsida > Pinales > Pinaceae > Picea > Picea engelmannii. The sequence goes on along the minus strand of ML786798.1, from coordinate 166,334 downwards.
TTGATCAAGCTCTAATGGTTGTAGCAAACATTTACAACGACAGCAAGTTAATGACTTATTATGCCAAGCATTGGGTTAGAATGAGCATGAGAATGAGGTTAGACACCTAAATTATCAAGTTGTTTTGAGAGAGTGTTTGAGCTAAGCTAGGGTTTTAATCATGACTTGCATGTTAGAAGTAAAGATATGTGCTTGTTTTTCCATAGACAATATAGCAATATTGTCACCCAACCATAGGCACAAAGGCCACCCCCGAGCACCTTAACCTTGATAGACAGAATAATTCCGGTAGCAGACCAATAGCCAACCAAGGTTAGCTCACCTTTCTCCAAGGTTAGCGCACCAAGAAAGAATAACCAAAAAACAAGCAGAAAGTCCAAACCATAACCAAGAGACCAAGTCCAATCAAAAACCTAGTTGCAGCAGTTGTAGCTGCACTCCCTCTCCAAACTTGCACACGACTAGTCTTATGTAGTTGTGAGTGAGTGAGTGACAAATGAGCTCTAGCACCCTCTATTTATAGTCCTCCAAGTGACCTAACTGGGTCGACTTCTCTTCCTGGAGACTAATAACTCAATATTAATTATTATCTTGAGCCGACTTGTCTTCTAGGGTTATTATCCAACGTTTTAGGGTTTCTCTTGCTTCCCGAAATATTCTAGTCTCGTCAAAGGTTACACGTGGAGGTTAATACCTCCCGCAACTACCATAATATCAACATTGCAAACATAGAGACTAGTGCTGTTTTCTTCTTGGGAAAATGGAGTCAATGCAATCACCATAGAGGAGGCTAAATGCAAGAGAAGATGTGAAGGTTTGGAACCCTAGGAGTAACCTGAAATATCCCTGATCTAGCTGATCAGGATATCTACTACGTATCTAGTGTTCTGTCTCACAGATCTGATACACTGGGGGTTTCTGGATGCGTTTTATCTTCAGATCTGATACTCTGGGGGTTTCTGGATGCGTTTTAGTTATGTGCTTGAGATATTTCGTGGTTGTTGCATGTGCATGTTATATGTTATGGTTTAAACTATATATATATAT
>ML786798.1:135547-147490 GCA_009831015.1 Picea engelmannii | reverse complement strand
CAATAAGGAAGAGTCGTTCTAAAACAGAGATAATGCTTCCCAGGATGTGATACAGTCCCCTCTTCAACGTTAAACTTGTGTCCAACCAAAAATGGGGCCCCAACTCACTGTGTGTGCATAAACTGAAGACCCACGATTTTTCTCAGAAAACTCGGTTCCAAATGATGTAAACTCAGCGGTCAACAGTGAAGGGTCGGTCACACAGTTATCTCAGCCACCATATTAAAGTTCTCAACTCGCCATGAAGCTCAATGAAGAAATCTGAAGATGATCTCTTCTCAAAACTAGCTAGGGTGTATCGTTGCAACACCGAAACCGGTAAACAAAGGAGGGTTTCCAAAAACCCTAGTCTCTCTTCTCAAGAACTCTCCAAAACCTTTTCTCAATTGAGTAAATGCAAGAATGAGGGGCGTCTCCTCATTTCCCCTCTTTTATTTCTCCATTGAGTTATTTCCCACTCACTTCACTTTTAATTTTCTTTTTAAAGTCACTTTATGCTTGCACACTTTATAATTTTTAAGTGACTTCATTTGCCTAAGACCCATGCCCCCCTTTTTCCTTTTTTCACTTTATAAAGTTATTTCCTAGGCAAAAGAAGAGTTCCCTAGGTGACTTTTCCGACTTAGCCTACAGGAACCAATTTAGGCTAACAAAACCACCCCTTATGCTTCCTAGGCCAACGGGGACATTACAGTCCTCCCCGCCTGAGATTGCTTGTCCTCAAGCAATTGTAATCCAGGATGTTTCAATATCTACTGTCCTTCCCAAGTAGCATCCTCGATAGGCAGTTTTTTCCATTTGATCAGGTACTCTTTGATGCTCCTGTTCCTTTATTTCCTCTCTTGGGTCTCCAACACCTCCTCCGGAATTAGAATCAATTGCCCCTCCTCATCCAATGGTGGTAGCTTTGTAGAGGTGACAACATGCTGTCCTCATCCAATGGTGGTAACTTTGTAGAGGTGATAGATGGTGCCGCCTCTCCTATTTCTTCTTCTCTAACCACTTTTTCTTCCCACCCAGGGGGATCTAGGGTTCTTCCCCTACGTCTTCCGTAGGTAATGTTCTGCTCGTCTTCTGGTCTCATAAATCTGATTATAAGTGCTCCTCAAAGCCCACAGCTGCAGAGGAACGTGCTCTGATACCACTGTAAAATCCCCACTCAATTTTTTGGATTTTTCTTAGTTTGCTGTATTGACATTTTGTCAAACAGTTTGCTTCTGGAGTGTTTGTATGTGTTTGCCGATGTAACGGTTTATAAATAGTTTGCAGCCTTTGGAAGAGTGTGTGACTTCATAGATATGACAACAAGTATGAAAGTGAACACAGAGTATATACCAGAATTTATTCAACTAGATTTAGTGGCAGAAATAATACATTCATTGTCCTCATATATTGCAACAACAATTATAAGAGGTAAATCTAACCTCAATATTAAATCAATATGCTTCCTTCTTACAGTTACTTTGATCACCGGAAAGAGATATATAGTCTTCCCTACAGAGAGTTCGCCTTATAGATGAGAACACTGATCTTATTTGTAAAGTCGACCCAGCATATCAGATTTGCCCAGATCTGGAGAATTCTAACAACAACAAACAAACACCTTCCCTTTGTCCCAATTCTGTCAACAAGGAAGGAATGTCGACCCTCTAGCCAGAATGATTGTTCCCCCACAACAAAGGTTCCGATCTCAGTAATATAACGCTGCCTTTCACCCGGATACGCACCCAACATCTATAGAACGTGCCCAAAATGAGGATACACGAGCTCCATACTCATATTTCAGCCTTCTGTAATGAGATATGTGCCCAATGAATAAGATATGCGCTCCACAGATAAGAGAACGTCCAACAATAAGAGGGCAGGCCCGGTCTGCCTATAACTCAGTAAACAATAAGGAAGAGTCGTCCCAAAACAGAGATAATGCTGCCCAGGATATGATACAATCCCATCTTCAACGTTAAATTCGTGTCCAACCAAAAATGGCGCCCCAAGTCACTGTGTGTGCATAAACTGAAGACCCACAATTTTTCTTAGAAAACTTAGCTCCAAATGATGTAAACTTAGCGGCCAACAGTGAATGGTCGGTCACACAATTATCTCAGCCACCATATTAAAGTTCTCAACTCGCCATGAAGCTCAGTGAAGTAATTTGAAGATGATCTCTTCCCAAAACTAACTAGGGTGTATCTTTGCAACACCGAAACCAGTAAACAAAGGAGGGTTTCCAAAAACCCTAGTCTCTCTTCTCAAGAGCTCTCCAAAATCTTTTTCTCAATTGAGTAAATGCAAGAATGAGGGGTGCCTCTTCATTTCCCCTCTTTTATTTGTCTATTGAGTTATTTCCCGCTCACTTTACTTTTAATTTTCTTTTTAAAGTCACTTTATGCTTGCACACTTTATAATTTTTAAGTGACTTCATTTGCCTAAGACCCATGTCCCCCTTTTTCCTTTTTTCACTTGATAAAGTTATTTCCTAGGCAAAAGTTGAGTTCCCTAGGTGACTTTTCCGACTTAGCCTACGAGAACCAATTTAGGCTAGCGGAACAACCCCTTATGCTTCCTAGGCCAACAGGGACATTACAGTCCTCCTCGCCTGAGATTGCTTGTCCTCAAGCAATTGTAATCCAGGATGTTGCAATATCTGCTCTCCTTCCCTAGTAGCGTCCTCGATAGGCAGATTTTTCCATTTGATCAGGTACTCTTTGATGCTCTTGTTCCTTAATTTCCTCTCTCAGGTCTCCAACACCTCCAGAATTAGAATCAACTGCCCCTCCTCATCCAATGGTGGTAGCTTTGTAGAGCTGACAACATGCTGTCCCACTGCTTTCTTGAGGCATGAAACATGAAAGACATTGTGTATCTTACACCCCTCCGGAAGCTCTAACTCATAAGCTACCTCCCTGACTCGCCTCAAAATCCTGTAGGGACCATAGAATCGTGGCTTCAATTTCTCTGCCCCTTTCATTTTCAAGGATGACTGCCTGTATGGCTGCAAGCGGAGGTATACCAAGTCTCCCATCTCGAAACTACGCTCCACTCTATGCTTGTCGGCATACACCTTCCGCTGATTCTATGCCGTTTGCAGGTTATCTTTGAGAGTTCGCAAGATGTCTCAACTCTTCTGAATCTAATCTTTGGCTTTGGGTGCCCGGTTATCCCCAAATGCTTGATCCACAAAGTTGGTGGCGTCATAACCATACAAAGCTTTGAAAGGTGTCACCCTGATCGACATGTGATAAGTGGTGTTATAACAATGCTCACCCAAGTGCAACCATTTGATCCACGCCTTTTGTTGCCCCGATACATAATTTCTCAAATACCCCTCGAGCCATTTGTTCACAATTTTGGTTTTCCCATCAATCTGAGGGTGATAACTAGTACTAGGCGTTAATTCTGTCCCTACGAGTCTGAACAACTTCTGCCAGAAACCCCCCATGAACCTGCTGTCTTGATCATTGACAATTGTCTTGGGCAGTCCATGCAACCGAAATACCTCTCTGAAGAACAATTCCGCTACCTGCGCTGCAGAGTATTTGGACGATATGGAAAAGAAATGGGCGAATTTAGTAAGCATGTCAACCACCACGTAGATACAATCCTTCCCCTGAACCAGAGGCAACCCTGTAATAAAATCCATCGAAATGATTTTCCATTTTTTTCCAGGAATGGGAAGTAGTTGGAGCAATCCTGCTGGATGGGTATGTTTCGCCTTGTTTTGCTGACAGATGTGGCATTCCCGTACAAACTTCAATACATCAGTCTTGAGACCCTTCCAAGCGAACCTCTCCTGAATTTGTCTATAAGTCTTCAGGTATCCTGGATGACCTGCCAAAGGAGAAGTATGCACAGCATGTAGAATTTTGTCTTTCAACTGAGATTCTGGTACTAAATAGATCCAGTCTTTATAATATATGATGTCGTCAATAACCCTGTACCTGTCATCGGAGACCTGACCATCAAGTATCTCACAAGCAAACCTGTTTCTGGAGTATTCTACCAATAGAAGTGCCTTCCATTCCACTTTAATCTCCATAAGAGAGAGAGTGGGTATCCTAGATAGGGCGTCAACAACCACATTATTTTTGCCTTTCACATACTCAATTTCAAAATCATAGGCTTGGATTTTACTGATCCATTTTTGCTGCCGCTTTCTCAACTCCTTTTGCTCCACGAGAAACCTCAAGCTATTATGATCGGTCTTTACCTTGAACCAGTTTCCCACCAAGTACTGTCGGAATTTGGTCAAAACATGCATTATGGCCAACATCTCTTTGTCATATATGGAGTATTGCCGCTCATACTCTCAGAGTTTGCGGCTCTCAAATGCTATTGGGTGACCGCTTTGCATCAATACAACTCCTATCCCAATTCCCAAAGCATCACACTCCAAGACAAAGGGCTGAGTGAAATCAAGGAGGGCTAAAACAGGGCATGAACTCATCACCTGCTTCATTTTCTCGAATGTCTCCTAGGCCTCCTTTATCCAAACGAAAGCCCCCTTTTTGGTGAGATCAGTCAGTGGCGTTGTCAATTGTGAGAATCCTTTTACAAATTTCTTGTGGTAAGTGCAGAGATCAAGGAAACTCTAGGTTCTGTTACATTCCTGGGAGTTGGCCACTCAATGATCGCCCTGATCTTTTCTTGGTGCACCTATACCCCATTCGCCCCAATCACGTGCCCCAAGTAGAGCATTTGCATCATACCAAACTCGCACTTGGATTCCTTTGCATACAACTGGTGACTCTCTATAATACCCATTACTTCATTAAGATGCCGCAAATGATCTTCCCATGTTTTTCTATATATGAGGATGTCGTCAAAGAAGACCAATAAGAACTTCCTCAGCTGCTTATTAAACAGATGATTCATGCACGACAAGAAAGTGGCAGGGGCATTAGTTAGCCTGAATGGCATGACCAGAAACTCATAATGCCCATAGTGGCATCGAAAGGCTGTCTTAGATACGTCCTGTTCTCATACCTTGATCTGATGATACTCTGATCGAAGATCAATCTTCGAGAAAAATTTGGCTCCCCTGAGCTCATCCATTAATTCATCAATCCTGGGTCTGATGTATCGATTCTTGATCATCTTCTTGTTTAGAGCCTTGTTGTCAATACACATCCGCAGAGTACCGTCCTTCTTCTTGACTAAGACAACGGAAGAGGCAAATGGGCTGGAACTAGGGCAGATGTGGCCCATTTTCAACAATTCTTTGATGGTTTTTTCAATCTCTTCCTTGTAAACTTTAGGGTGCCGATAGGGGTTTGTGATAACTACTTGGACCCCCTCTTCTAGCTCTATGATATGCTCAAAACCTCTATCAGGTGGAATGGCAGGAGGAATGTCACTAAATACTTTATGATGTTTGTGGAGTAATACATGTAAGTCCTCTGGAAGCTGCTGCAGACGGTCGGGTGGCTCTTTGTCAGAAATAAAACACTCTACAACCCACTCTATATCACCATGCCTCATAACTTCCTCCATGCGGTGCAATGACACAATCTTCGGTGGGTACTGGTGCATGGCTCGTAGGACCACCTTCTTGCCATCCGGGCCTGTGAACTCCATCTCCATGGTCCTCTGATCAGTAGTGTATCTCCCAATAGAGTAAAGCCATTGAATGCCCAACACTACATTGGTGTCTTGTATGTCCACCACGAAGAAGTCATCTATCATTGAGTAGTTTCCCATGGTTATTGTGAGCTTGGGAATCCACTTGGTGCAACTCATCTGGTGGCCTCCTGGTATGACTACCGTGAACCCATCGAATTCCTCTGTCGGAATTCCTCTCCTCTCGACCATGTTACCGTCAATGAAGTTATGGGATGCTGACCCATCAATCAATGTTGTCACCTTGGGCCCCTGTAGGACACCTCTGACCCAGAAGGTATGATACCTCAGAAATCTTGACATCGAGGCCATAACTGGACCCTTAGCCCTAGCCTGTGAAGACTCCTCTCCTGATGTTGGATGTCCCTGGTCCTGTGCCTGCTCCACCTCCTCATCTTCATCACTGTCACTGTCAAAGTATACCTCAATGGAATGGGCCTTCTGTCCTTCCCAACGCATCTATGTCGTGGTGCCCATGGCTCCTGATAGTTGAAACACTATTTCTTTTTCCTTAATTCTCTCCTGGTCTCTTCATCCAGTTTGGGCTTGCCGGCCCAATCTCTCTGAGGTGGTCTGATTTCCTTAGTGTTCGGGGTAAAAGTGGGTTTGGGTGGAAACCGACTTTTAGGTACTGCATCCTGTAAGGAAGTAGGCTTGTAGGCCTTGACCCATCCTCGTAGATGCTCCGTTAGCCCCTCAACAAACTACATCACCAAACGGCCCTCTGAAATGTATGTCACCATCACAACAACCCTCTGAAACTCAGATATATAGGCCTTTGGGCTACCTGTCAGCTTGAGTTGAGCCAACTCTCTGAAGTGAAGCTCAGGGTCCTTCCTGTCAAATCTCTCGATGAGTCTCTGTGTGAAGTCCAGGTAGGAGGTAACCCCGGCATGTCCCAAGGTGACTAACCCATGGTACCACCACTCATGGGCCTCGCCATCCAGGTTCAAGGTGGCCAACTTAATAGCATCTGTCTCTGTCATCTGGTGCAGTTGGAAGTAAGTGTCGAGTTTCTGCACCCATGATCTAGCGGAGCATTTAGAGCCCCTGTCAAAGTTGGGAATAGTGACCTTCCCAATGGTACGCTGCAACTCAAAATTTTGTGTCATGGCCCTCATCAGCCCTTTCGGTTGGTTTCTGCTCTTCATATTGCAGAACTCCGCGAAAGACATGGCTGAGTGGAAATCATCTCCTAGCCTCCTGTACTCCTCTAAATATGCCCTATAGGGCTCATCCTAATCAACCTGCATCAATGGACCTGCGGCCTCATTCCCTAAAAATTGAAACATAGTGGGTCTGGGGGATTTGGTGTACAAGTGGGGGTGGCTCTGCATGGTAGTGCGTGAGTGGCTACCCTCTCCATTATTTGAACCCCCATCACCATTCTGATTCTGCTTCGTTGGGCCCTCCAAGGAATTCTTAGCTAGCTGCCCCATAAGGTCTATCATGGCCTTTTGACCCTTGGCCAAATCATTCAAAATATTGAACAGACTGCTGATCCTGGTATCATCTTCTTCCCCCATAGTTTCTTTGCCCTCAGGTGTGATAGATGGTGCTGCCTTTCCTATTTCTTCTTCTCTAACCACTTCTTCTTCCCACCTAGGGGGATCTGGGTTCTTCCCCTACGTCTTCTGTAGGTAATGTTCTGCTCGTCTTCCGGTCTCATAAATCTGATTATAAGTGCCCCTCAAAGCCCACAACTGCAGAGGAACATGCTCTGATACCACTGTAAAATCCCCACTCAATTTTTTGGATTTTTCTTAGTTTGCTGTATTGACATTTCGTCAACAGTTTGCTTCTGGAGTGTTTGTATGTGTTTGCTGATGTAAAGGTTTATAAATAGTTTGCAGCCTTTGGAAGAGAGTGTGACTTCATAGATATGACAGCAAGTATGAAAGTGAACACAGAGTATATACCAGAATTTATTCAACTAGATTTAGTGGCAGAAATAATACATTCATTGTCCTCATATATTGTAACTACAATTATAAGAGGTAAATCTGACCTAAATATTAAATCAATGTGCTGCCTTCTTACAGGTACTTTGATCACCGGAAAGAGATATATATTATATAGTCTTCCCCAAAGAGAGTTCGCCTTATAGATGAGAACACAGATCTTATTTGTAAAGTCGACCCAGCATATCAGATTTGCCCAGATCTGGAGAATGCTAACAGCAGCAAACAAAGCGCCTTCCCTTTGTCCCAACTCTGTCAACAAGGAAGGAATGTCGACCCTCTAGCCAGGAGTACTGTTCCCCCACAACAAAGGTTCCGATCTCAGTAATATAACGCTGCCTTTCACCCGGATATGCGCCCAGCATCTATAGAACGTGCCCAAAATGAGGATACACGACCCCCATACTCATATTTCAGCCTTCTGTAATGAGATATGTGCCCAATGAATAAGATATGCGCTCCACAGATAAGAGAATGTCCAACAATAAGAGGGCAGGCCCAGTCTGTCTATAACTCAGTAAACAATAAGGAAGAGTTGTCCCAAAACAGAGATAATGGTGCCCAGGATGTGATACAGTCCCCTCTTCAACGTTAAACTCGTGTTCAACCAAAAATGGGGCCCCAACTCACTCTGTGTGCAGAAACTGAAGACCCACGATTTTTCTCAGAAAATTCGGCTCCAAATGATGTAAACTCAGCGGCCAACAGTGAAGGGTCGGTCATAAAGTTATCTCAGCCACCATATTAAAGTTCTCAACTCGCCATGAAGCTCAGTGAAGAAATCTGAAGATGATCTCTTCCCAAAACTAGCTAGGGTGTATTGTTGCAACACCGAAATCAGTAAACAAAGGAGGGTTTCCAAAAACCCTAGTCTCTCTTCTCAAGAGCTCTCCAAAATCTTTTTCTCAATTGCGTAAATGCAAGAATGAGGGGCACCTCCTCATTTCCCCTCTTGTATTTCTCCATTGAGTTATTTCCCGTTCACTTTACTTTTAATTTTCTTTTTAAAGTCACTTTATGCTTGCACACTTTATAATTTTTAAGTGACTTCATTTGCCTAAGACCCATGTCCCCCTTTTTCCCTTTTTCATTTTATAAAGTTATTTCCTAGGCAAAAGTTGAGTTCCCTAGGTGACTTTTCCGACTTAGCCTACGGGAACCAATTTAGGCTAGCGGAACCACTCCTTATGCTTCCTAGGCCAACGGGGACATAACATTTCATGCGACACATGGTTTATACTGGCGTCTCATATTTAACAGAGACAGATGACTGCGCCTATTGTGCCACATGACAAGTCATGCATGCATGAGTAGTTAGCTCTATTCATGCAGCATCCAGTCGGCATGGGTAAAAAGGTGTTGAGTTTTCTTATTGATGCTCAACCAATATGGCCTGATGTCCTGCGAACCTCCACACACAATGACACTTCCTAGGACAACAATTCAATAGATTTTATAGTGCACAGCAATGGCCAAGAAGACAGGGAAGTACAAAGTCGACTTTGCTTGCCAGGCTGGAGACAAAGTTTAGTTATTCTCGCTGAAGGAGAGATTCAATAGACCATCTCAGAAAGTCCAACCATTAAAGTATGCATTGTTTCCAATAATAGAGAAGATTGCAAAAAATGTCTTCAAGCCAGATTTACTGCTATACTTGGGAATTCATGCAGTTTTCAATGTAGACCAACTGATGTTGGATGAGAAGAAGACAACCAAAACATGGTGCCTAAAAGGAGAAGAATTAACCCATTAGACACTCAATTGTGAGGTGGTATTGCAAAAAGGCAGATCTTGCTACTGGGTGTTAGTAGTTGCAAAACAGAAACATGGAAACACTTTCTTCAGCAAGGTAGTAACATTTGCAAAATAGGAATGCAAAACAATGTTGTACTTTATGGCCAATTACGTGGCAGTGGTACCCTTAAAATACAAATGTGGATCAAGTTAGTCTGCTGTAGTGTGACAAGTTACAACACAAAATGGGGCTGTGAAACAAGTCAATTAGCTGTGGGAAGGAAAGAGTCAAGACCCACAAAGTGGAATTGTGGACCACGTCAGTGTCCTTCAGGGAGACAATATTTGTAAAGTGGGATTGCAAAACAAGTTAGCCTACTATGGGTTGGGAATACTTGCAAAGTGGAACTGTGAATTGGTTGATCCATTGTGACCTGAAAATACTTTTAATGAAGGAAACAAATTTTCTTGAATAAAGTGTGTTGATAAATGAATAAAAAATTGTGGACCTTTATGGACAAACCATTACAGTGGTATTTAAGATGTAGCCAGTGTAGAAGGCAGAAAAGCCCCCCCCAAAAGGTGGGGACTTTGGACACTTGAAAGAGATAGATGAACGATAAAGTTTGTTACTGAAATCTAGTGAGAGCTTCTAGAAGTCAATCTATAGATGATTGCGGAAACAAGTGAAACCCTTTGAGGTTCACTCATCATAATTATGTAAATTGTATTTTGTGCAATGTATAATGGAATTTGATTGCAACTTTCTTGTTTTATGCAAATGTTTGTGTTGGTTTTGCATGTTGCAGGTTTTTATTTTATAGTATGTATTTTCAAATCTAGGTCTCCAGTTGCATCTTGAATAGTTGTGACTGAATGCAATCACTGATGCAAGTTCAGACAGACACACATAAAGATTAGATAAGGCGTGTATTATGAGTTTCAGATAATAAGAGCTAGAGGCAATGTTTAGAGTTGTGTGTGGATCAAAGAGAACAATATTTGGAAAAGCATCTCTTAAGCATAGGTTCAGAAACCATTAGGCAAATGCAGGGACATATTCCAAAAAAGTAGGTTATAAAATAATGGGATGAAAGATCAATAGAGAAGAGGGTTAAAATCCAAAGCAATAAAGCATATTAAAAATTAAGCTTGCAAAAGTGAAGATAAGAATGTATCCGCAAGAGGTAATCCTAAACATTGGGGTCGGAAATCATCCAAAAATGAAGGGTTTAAACTTTAAACTTAAAAGTAAAAAATGCAATTGTTGATTTACAATATAAAAATTGGTGGTCTTTGAACAAATCATTGCTTTTATGGGATGTGAAAGAATTGTTCAAACTATTATAGATGACCAAGTTGCATGTCTTAAAATATAACATATGAAAAATTATAATAATAACTCCAGTGCTCCTTTTTCTCTTTTCATTGAAGGCACTTCTGTTTGATGAAAAGTTAAAACCAATACAATTTTTGAGCATAGACTTATGTTATTAAGACAACTCTTCACGAGGAATATTTGACTTGCACATGCATAGATTGTTTATTTATAGACTAGGTAGGAGTTGAATTTGAATCATCTAAATTGAAATACATCTTGGTTTATACTTTTGACATTTTGTAAAATATGGTTGATGAATTATTGTAACGTTTGTATTATACTTGTGAGATGTTTCTTTTCCATGTGTAGAGAAGTTCCAATCGAGTAGATGATATAGATCGAGAAACATCATCAGACCAGGCTGAAAATGGCATGCAACAAAGTCAACAAATTCAGTGTGGCACATTTTTGGGTGGTATTAAGCAAAGGTTACTTTCGTTTATTTTTCAGAGCATATGGAACAACGATACGGATCCTGTGCCGGTGTGTTAGTTGAGCTCTCCCACATTTGAACTCTGTGGAGTTTCTAAAGATCTCATACCAATAGTCTATAATGGATGAAATGTTATATAGTGGATAGATATTTCATTGATTTGCAAAAAGAATAAACTATCATATAATTGATTGTGAATGCCACAGCCTTAGCATCATATAATTGCATGAGATTTGAATATAACAGTTATATAAGTTGAACGTCTTTAAGTAGGCAAACCTAGAAACAAGGTCATATTAGTGCAAGATTGACAATAAATAAAGTGTTGGAATTTTCCATTAGGCAAAAGGATTTGAAGTCCTAACTTAACAAAGCTAAACAAATTTATCAAGACAAACTAAGCACTATAGCATTGTTATGCCTATTGTGGTAAAGATTATTGTTTTCTTGTATACCACCTTTGTTTTTGCGGCACTCTTTTTGCCCCTTTAAAGAGTGAGACTAAACTAGTCTTGGGGCTTCTCTTTTCCATCTTAAGGTTTTGTCCTATACGCAGGTGGGTGGTCTTGATAGGAATATTTACTGTTTGGCTGTGATTTGAAGTCCTAACTTAACAAAGCTAAACAAATTTATCAAGACAAACTAAGCACTATAGCATTGTTATGCCTAGTGTGGTAAAGATTATTGTTTTCTTGTATACCACCTTTGTTTTTGTGGCACTCTTTTTGCCCCTTTAAAGAGTGAGACTAAACTAGTCTTGGGGCTTCTCTTTTCCATCTTAAGGTTTTGTCCTATACGCAGGTGGGGTGGTCTTGATA